>MUZH01003661.1:0-19211 GCA_003012965.1 Juglanconis oblonga
CCTCGTCCCTCCCTCCTCCGTCAGCGCCCATTGACACCCCACCCTCCCGTACGGACTCTCAAAGCTCACCTCGCACCTCGTCAACCCGCCCCCGGGCCGAGGCCGCACACGAAACGTCTTCCACCCGGGCTCCAGCGGCGCGATCCCCCCGACCACGCTATGCAGCCAGTCCGCCACGCTGCCCAGCGCGTAATGGTTGAAGCTCGTCATCTCCCCCGGGTTGATCGTGCCGTCGGGCAGCATGCTGTCCCATCGCTCCCAGACCGTCGTCGCCCCCATCGTCACCGGATACAGCCACGACGGGCACTCCCTCGTCAGCAGCATCTCATACGCGAGGTCCACGTGGTCCGTCCGCGCCAGCGCGTGTAGCACCAGCGGCGTGCCCGCGAACCCCGTCGACACCCGGCACCTTGACTGCCGCACGAGACGCGCGAGCCTGTCCCCGGCCGTGCGGAGCTGCTGACTCCGTTCCGACGACGGCGACGACGACGACGACGACCATGACAGCAGGTCGAAGCAGATGGCCAGCGCAAGCGCCGTCTGCGAGTCGCCGACCACCAGCCCCGCCGCCGTGACATACTTGTTGCCAAACGCCCGCCTGAGCCGCTCGAACTCGGCCTGGTACGCCCGCGCCGCCGCCGCATCGCCGATGGCCACCGCCACCTGCGCCATGATGTCGGTCACGTGCACGAGGTACGCGTCGGCCACCATGGTCCCGTCGGTGCGCGCGAGCGCCGGATCGTCCGCGGGCGCGTTGGGGTCGAGCCAGTCGCCGTACTGGAAGAGGGTGTCGTCCCAGAGCCCGTCAGGCCCGCGGCGCACCGACCGGCGCAGGTGCGCTTCCATGCTGGCCCACTGGTCCTGCAGCACCGACACGTCCCCCGACCAGCGGTAGACCGTCCACGGCACCAGCACGGCCGCGTCGTCCCAGACCGCCACGGGGCTGTCGTTCTGGCCCAGCCGCCCGTGGAGGACGTCCGGGACCACCACGGGCACGCACCCGTTCGCGACCTCCTGGTCGATGGCGAGGTCGCGGAGCCAGTTCTTCAGGAACCCTGCCGAGCCGTACAGGAACGATGCCGTGGGCGCGAACACCTGGAGATCCCCCGTCCAGCCCAGCCTCTCGTCGCGCTGCGGGCAGTCGGTCGGCACCGACAGGAAGTTGCCCCTCATGCTCCACGTGACGTTCTCGTGGAGCTTATTGACCAGCTCGTCGGAGCAGTGGAAGTGTCCCGTGCGCTTCATGTCGGACCCGATCACCAGCGCAGATAGGTTGTCTGCCGACGGGGCCACCTCGTCCTCGAGGGACCAACCCGTGAGCTCGACGTAGCGGAACCCGTGAAATGTGAATTGCGGCGTCCACTCCCCGTCCTCGGTCTCCTTGCCCGAGAAGATGTACTCATCCGTGGCTTTGGCGTTGCGGAGAGGCCGGGTGCCCAGTTCCCCGTTCTCAAGGACCTCGGCGTGACGGATCTGGAGGCGGTGGCCCTTCGGTTTCTGCACGCCGCGGATCTTGACCCTGCCAACGAGGTTCTGCCCGAAGTCCACCAGCGTCTTGCCGCTTGGGCTTTGGAAGACGTGGGTGGGCTGGACAGTTTGCGTGACCCGGACAGGCGGGGCGTCGGTAGAGACCAGTTCCACCTTGTGGAAGTCGAAATCCAGGAGTTGGGGCTTCATCCAAGCACTGCCCTCCTCGAAATCCGCCTCCGCCCACCCTGTCAACGACTCGCGCGCGTCGTAGACCTCGCCGTCGTAGATGGAGGCGCTCAGTCTGGGCGACGGATGGCAGGCCCACGAGGCATCCGAGACGATCTGCTCCATGGGCAGTCCAGACCGGTGCATCTCAAGCTGTGCAATGAAACCAGGCTTGTCTCCGTACAGATTGCGGAGGCCGGGGATCCAGATAAGCCGGCCAGCGTACCACCCCTCAGCAACCTCGACGGCGAGCACGTTCTTCCCGGGCTTCAGCAGGCCCGAGACGTCGTAGGTCTGGTACTGTACGCGGTGATGGTAGCTCGTCCAGCCAGGTGCCATGTGCTGGTCACCGACACGTTGCCCGTTGACGTACGCCTCATAGAGACCGAGGCTCGAGATGTAGAGCCTGGCGTACCCAGCGAGCTTCTTGGGCTCTTCGTGGTCGATGGTGAAAGCTTTGCGGTAGACGGTAGGTCGGTGAGGGACATCCTCTGGGGGCGGCGGACCTGGCGAGGTGATGAACTTTGCTTGCCAGTCCGAAGCCTCGAGGAGACCCACCTCCACGGGTGTCCAGCCGCCGAGACTCCTCTGGGGAGGCGCGCCCGGTGACGTAGGAAAGTAGTCCGTCCAGTCCGAGCCGCCATCGGCGATGCCAACTTCCTCTAGGTCCAGCTGCGGAACCGGGGCGAGCTGTCTGGTCGAGCCGGAGCCGTGGCCGACAACGCGGACGAGGGCCATCTCACGCGAGTGTAGATTCGGTTCGGGCCACGGAACCATGACCGAGGCGTCGGAGACCACGTGTGTGCGAAAGCCGAAACCCTTCTTTCTCATGCCGTCTGGCCCAAGCTCGATGCGCTGGACCTCGACCGTGTAGGTCTTCTGGGAAAAGCTCGGTTGGACGGGGCCCGCCTCCTCGCCATCCTCCTCGGTGGCATATCGCCACGACAGGCGCGGACTGTCAGTCCCGACGCCGAAGCCGTCTGGATGGTGGTCGAAGTGGAGATTCCTCGCCACCAAGACCTGCTCGAGTCTCATGTTCAGGACGGTCGATGCCGGGTAAGCCGGCATTCAAAGGGACCTGGATGTTGCGGAAGGAAAAAGGTCAAACTGTATCTCGTTGTCCGAGCGCGGCGGTGACGTTGGAAGGGATGAGAGATGTCCCTGAATAGGCGGCCCCGCATTTCTTTTTTTGGAGGAAGGACGTGTAGACGTGGGGTATTGTCTCGGATCTCTGGGATCACGAGCTGACCTCAATTCCACTGCGAACCTAAGCCAGGACTCGACTTGTAAGCTGGGCTGGGTGGTGGAGTGGGAATTGCCTTGCTGTCTACCTATGGTTCAGCTGCCATCTCGGCCATCTGAAGTGCTGTGCTTAGCGCCCCCGGCTCCCTTCAAGGCCATGAGCAATCAGGAGCACCGTAGGAGCTACACGGGTTAGCTAACAGATAGGTTCGGCCAAGAAGCCAGAAATGACCTTAAACAGGCAGTGTTCCATGTAGCCCTTCGGTCGGTCCAGGCGTAAGTGAAGGTGGCCAGTAGCTTATATTTCTGGGGCGGGCGGTCTGCGTTGAGCGAAGCCTCTCGATATACACACACTGACACTCACTCACACAGAGAGGGGAGTTTAACACAAATAATGGCCTGGTGATGTAGCCACAAAAAAATAAAAAATAAAAATTGCACTCATCATCCGGTAACTTCAAATCACGGTGTACGCAGTCAACGCAACGACCGACCCTACTTCTTGAGCTGAACCTTCTTGGCAATAGACAATCCCGCGCTGGAAAGTGTGGCTCCCCCTAAGATCTCGAAGACGGGCAGATGCACATTGAAGGACCGTTGCGTACGTCGATGGCCGAGAGCGAGTCGATCCCATAGGCAATTGAATGCAATGGGCCGCCTATATGGCATCTACTCCGTCCTCGGCCGTGGTAGTGCCCAACACCGCCGACATCCGTTGCGCGAGAGCCCTCGCTTGCGACCTCCCCTCCCCTCCGCAAGCGATGTCCGCCGCAAGCCAGGCCTCTCCGCCGCAGCAGCATCTAGCGCCCGCCTGCGCCGGAGCCTGACGGTGTTCGGCGTCGTCCGCAACCTGTCCCTCGTCATCGAAGATACGAGGAGGCGGAAGTCCAGGCAGGCCTGCTGGAAAGTTGGCGGTGGACTTCAGGGTCCAGAGAATCAATCCTTTCCGGTCCTGAAACGGCATCTTTTCAAAGATGCGTTCTTGCCATGGGGGAGTAAATCAGTCATGAGTCTGGTGCTCTTCATGGATGATTGATGGCGCGCCCCGTGCCCGGTCTACAAGTGAGGAGGAGAATATGCCAAAAGCGAATTCCCTAGTGCGTGCACTGGTTAGTAGGTTACAGACCTATATAGTACGTATGTTTCTCTCCGCAACCAAGCCACCGAGCCATTGACCGCTCGATGCCATTCAGCCCTCCCATAATTACATATGAGGCATCAGGGTGTAGAAAGTAGATAGGCTTGCTCGTGGAAAGCGCCTTTGAGGGGTTGGCTTGTTACGTGAAGGGGAAACACAAGCACTCCGTAGTGTATAACATTTGAGGACCACAACTCACGTCGGGTAGTGGAGGGTGGCAGACTCGTTGAAATCGACCGCAATTGTATCCTGGCCCGCCTTTTGTATGTGCTGAAAGGGCTTAAATGCGTTTCCGAGATCCGCATCTTTGAAAATATGGACTGGTGAGTCTCAAATCATCCATATTGGTTTCCTTTGCTTACGTGACTGAGTCGACGAATCTACAAATAGACGTCGATCTCTAGGAGAAGAGGTAATTTATTCACCTTGGCGTTACTATTGCTCAGTGCGATGAACTGCCGTAACATACCTTTGAATATTATGGTTGACACTGAGCCTCTTAACGTTGGCTCCACTCTTCATTACCTGAATACTTCTACGAAGTCCACGAAGGTTTAGTACTCCGTTTTCAGTCCTATCTTTGACTGGGTACCTGCTATTTATCTGGCTTTGCCGTACCGTTGGAGCCGAAATGGCCAGAGGTCAAGCGATGCACGTGTTGGTATATTGGTTGCAACCACATGCCCTGTCTCCTGTGCAACGCACGCCCCTTACGTGAAGATCAAGATCCTTTACCCAGTTCTCTGTTATTCTTTTCAAGATCCGACGCGCATGCGGGACCAACGAAGTGTTCTTTCTTGTTTCCTCAGAAGTTTTCCAACTCGCCGAGTATTCCCAAGGACTGACCTGCCATGCACTCAACATCGAACCTTGAAAAGCCGCCATCTTCTTTTGGGCCATCAGCGTCCCAAGAGATCAACGGTGGCGGCGAGAATACCGACGGCGGTGAGCTGAATGCCCAGCTCGATGGTCAAGATTGAAGTCGCATTCGAGCGCAAAATCAGAGGCACCAGGTGGCTTTATTGTCGTTCTTATCGGTTCTTTCCTCAACATTCCTGTATGCGCTCGACAACACCGTGACGGCAAATGAGCGTCCCAGCATTATTGAAACTTTTGGGAACCAAATTGACATGCTCCCATGGCTGTCCGTCTCGTATCCCATGGAAGAAGTAGGAATGAACCCATTGTGGTATGGTCTGGTCATGTCGCCCTTTGTCCACCCTAGGCGACCTTGCTGATATATCTAAGGGGGAAACCCAACAACTATTTCAACAATAAGCTCTTATATCTCGCCACATTCTTGATCTTCGAGGTCGGTTCCGCGGTTATAGGTTGAGGTCCGCGCAATCGATTGAGGCCGTCATCGTTGGGTGGGTCATTGCTGGTTGGGGCGGATCTGGTATATATGTTGGGACTATGAAGTCAATCAAACCCTGGAAGGCCCTCTCTCCCACTATCCATAATTCCAGAAGATCTTCTTTCGACTCGAAAGGCTGTGCTAGGTGCCAGAGGTCTCCCATGAATCTAATGGCGGTCAATATATGATGGGAAGATCAAAAGCTGATGCCAAAATTTGATTAGTATAATCTCGAGCATGACTGTGGAAGCTGAGGAGAGCCACTTACTTGAACTATATCGGCATATGCTGGTGCTTAGGCACTATTCTTGGCCCAGTTATTGGCGGCGCCTTTGCCGACTTAACAACCTCTACCTGGCGATGGGCTAGGTTTCTATATCAACCTGTGTGTCGCCGCGATTGCGGCACCGTCGCGATCTTCACGGTCCTGGGCTTCGGCGGAGCTGTACACGATTGGAAAAGCGGCCAGATGATCGGGCTATACGTGGCGACAGCCGTTATCTGGTCTGCCTTCTGCGTCCAGCAACGAGGAAGTCTGCTCACGATGGACCGAGTGTTCCACCTGTGCAGTTCATCGGCAACTGGGAGATGGACATCTTTTTTTCTGCTAGGGCTCCATTGCCATTGTAAACGTGGTCGTAACCATCTGTTCCCTGCCCCTCTTTTTCCAACTCACCCACGGCGACGATGCCCTACGCTCCGCAGCATATACTATCCCCTTCGTCGCGGCATGCGTCGTCGTCGGCGGAGGAGGAGCGGCTGGCCCTGTTTTCAACAAGTACCCGGTGTATATGCCATGGTTCGCCGGAAGCGCTGTCCTTCTGCTCATCGGCAACGGCCTCCTAACAACAATCAACTACCACACATCTCGCGGCGCTATTTGTGGACCGATCACGCAGATCGGCTACACGGTAGCCCAGATCAAGGTTCGCCACACCCACCCCTAAGGCCCTCCCCGACGTTACCGCCTTTATGAGCTGTTCGCAGATGGCCGGACTTGCCCTGTCTCTCGGCATCGCTACGACGTTGTTTCTCGATAGCGCGACCGCGGACATTTCTGCAGGTATCCTGCCGGGCGTTTCGCGGGAGATCATCCAAGCCACTCACTATCAGTGGAGACAAAACATCATCCGTCCAAGATCTTAGTCCTGAGGTTCGGCTTCGCGTCCTAGAAGCTATTGCGACCAATGTGGCCAAGGATTTCTACTTGAACATTGCAGGTTCGGGATTGGGTCTTGTCTTAGCACTCTTCATGAAGCGTGAGAAGTTACAGCTTGACGCTCGCAGTTCGTGATATATTAATAATAGGTAAACGACCATATTTGCACCTAGATAAGATGGAGCGAAACAGAAGCTTAATTAGAATAATTAGATGTTTTCTTGTAGATACTCAAGATGGACCGTATGAAAGTGTACCTAGTGAATTAATAAGAAAACAGAACAGCTAGGTAGATATAGCAGTGAAACCTGTAAGCCAGTGCATGATTTGCTATAAGATTAAGAAAGTATATTACGTAATTATACCTCTTGTACATTACGAGATACTATATCGTCCCGACAAGCATCAATCTCTTGAGCAGGGTGAGACGGACCTCAACTTCCTGTCATATACCAATTCGTCTGCGTCTGAACGCAGCTTGGAAGAGGGAGAGAAGGAGGGGGGGGGGTGACTCCTGTGACCGCCGTCGCAAGTTGTAGAACAATCATTGATATGGTTCAGAGAGTGATTTTGATGCAAAAACCTACTTACATGAGTGCTTCACAGTCAGAAAAGGAGCCATGCACGCGTCTAGGCTGCGGTCTACCACTGCGACTAGGACAGGCTACCCACGTACCTACGGTAGGTACCCACACCCTCTCAACTGCCATGGAAATGATCAGTCTGGGGCTGTGCTACTGCATTGTCCTTTGTAAACAGAGCACCTGATACGAAGGGTCTCCGTCCTTCCAATTCTGGAACGTGTTGCATGACCATGCCCACCCATTGCATTACAGTTGGTCCCCTCGGTGGACTCGATATCTTCTTCTTGGCTATTCCCACCAACGGCAGAGAAAATCGGTCCCTCTGCCCAATGTTGACATTGTGTATCTAAACACGGCGGCGTCAAGCGAAATCGTCTCGACACAATGCATCAAAAGGAAACATACGAGACGAAAAAGGAGAAAAAAGAAAAAAGGACCCCGCTCCAGCTGAGGCAATGGACTCGGCGTTCCACAGTAGCATTCCGAAAGAGCGGGGGAGAGTCGCGGTCGTCCAGGAAGTGGTAAGAGCTAAGAGCTAAGAGCTGAGAGCTAAGAGCTGAGAGCTAAGAGCTGAGAGCTAAGAGCTGTTGGTGGTCGGTTGGCTGCAGTATCTGTTGGGCAGACGCACGGCTCCTGTTGGAACCACAGCGACATCACCCAAGTTCGACAGTCTCCCCACTAACAACAAGGCAATATAAAAGGCTCTGAGACTGAAACTTGTGGAGCTTTTTAGTTCCCGTCTTACTCAAACCCCTAAAGTTTCGAGTTTTGCTTGAAAGTCTACGAGTTGCTCATCGTTGTACAGCTTCAACATGGGTCTCTACACGAACCTCCCGGAGGATCTGGGGGAAGTCGATGTGATCATCGCAGGTGGTACGGAACCCCTTCTCACGACTCGAGCAACTGATGTGTACTGAGAAAAAGCCACTCCTTCCCAGGCGGAACGGCTGGTTGTGTTGTTGCCGCCAGGCTCGCCGACGCCGACCCCGGGCTATCGATCCTCATCATCGAGGGGGGCCCAAACAACGAGATGCCGACCGTCAGCGTCCCGGCGCTGTTCCTCTCGCATCTCGCGCCCGATAGCACCACCAACACCTTCTACCTGACCAAGAAGACCCCGGAGGTGGCCGACAGGACGCTCATCCTGCCGTGCGGCGGTATCCTCGGGGGAGGGTCGTCCACGAACATGATGGCGTACAGCCGGGCGCCGCGGTCTGATTGGGACTCGTGGGGCATGCCAGGCTGGTCAGCCAGCGAGATGATGCCGTTCTTGAAGAAGGTCAGTTGAGTAGTCGCTACTGGATCTTTGACATTGGCTTCCTCCGGCCACTTACCCACCTACCTACCTACGTACTTACTGACGACGCGTACCCGTCCCGAAGCTCGAGACGTATCACGGTGAGGATCCCAAGGGCGTCCACGGCCACGATGGCCCCATCAACGTGTCCCTGGGTACCTACACCTCGAGGAGAATCGACGAGGAGTTCATCGCCGCGGCGGCGGAGGTAGGCTGGCGTGAGGTGGCCGACGTGCAAGACCTCGAATCCATCAACGCCGTGTCCCGGGCGAAGCGTTTCATCTCGCCCGAGGGCAAGCGGCAGGACGCAGCGACGTGCTACCTGCGGCCCCGTCTCAACGACAACGAGCGGTACCCCCACCTCCACGTCCTCGTCGAGACGCAGGTCGTGCGCGTTCTGCTGGACGACAACGACGACCAGACGGAGAAGAGGGCGGTCGGCGTCGAGGTCAGGGCGAATCCAAAGTTCCATCCGGAGGCTGCAGGAGAGCCGCTGCGCACGGTCAAGGCGAGGAAGCTCGTCGTGGTGTCGAGTGGAGCCTGCGGGACGCCTGCGTTGTTGGAGCGGTCTGGCGTCGGGGACGCTAAGGTCCTGGAGCGCGCGGGCGTTCCTGTGGTTGTCGATCTGCCTGGTGTCGGGAAGGGATATGAGGACCACCATCTGGTTCGTGATTCTGATCTCTCGTCTTTCTTTCCGTGGAGCGCCAGGGGAAGACTTTGGAAGCATATCTCAAGACAGGCCACTTGATCCCGAATCACTCCACTGGCTCTTGACAAAACCCCCTCTGGTGTTTTCATGCCCACTGTTGCGTCAGAAAGCTGGCGCCTGGAGATGATCAATGATGCCCTCAGGTGCTACTGTGTGGCGTCTTCGTAAGGGCGTTGGTCGAGCTCGTTCGCGTCGTGGCTCCCTGTTGCCGGTGGGAACGACAGTTCCGTTTGATTTCTCGTTGTGTAATGATCAGAGAAACATGCAACGCGCTAACAAGCAGTACCATAGCTTGCTTATCCGTACCTCAATAACATGGAGGTTACGGATACGCTGGATGGACTTGTCTTCGGACGCATGGGCAAGATGGAGGACCTGCTGAAGAGCAACCACGAGATGCTGGGCTGGAACGGCCAGCAAATCCAAGGCAAGGTCCGGCCCACGGACGAGGAGGTCGCCGCGCTCGGGCCCGAGTTCCAAAAGGCCTGGGACAAGGAATTCAGGGACTATCCGGACAAGCCTCTGATGGTATTCAGCGTCGTCGCCGGGTAAGCCAATGCGTGCACCTGACGAGCCATCTCGTTTCTCAACCAGTACCGGCCAGTCTGACTGACGGACAGAGGGAGATAGATTCCCCGGAGACCCCAGCCTTGCGACGGGCGACCCGTGCCTGGCCATCACGGCGTTCAGCGTGTACCCCTTCTCGCGGGGCCACATCCATATCACGGGCCCCAAGATGGACGACCCGGTGGATTTTGAGACGGGCTTCTTTACGGATGAAGGCCAGCTCGACATCAAGAAGCATGTCTGGATGTACGTGTCTCCCGAGCAAGCCACTGGGCCGTCGCCCCCCAATCCTTGTGCTCATCCAGCCTCGCCCCGCTCGGATGTCATTCTCACATATCCTCCAGGTACAAGAAGCAACGCGAAGTGATCCGGCGCATGCCCATGTACCGAGGCGAGATGGCGCACGGCCACCCGCCGTTCGCCAGCAGCTCGGGGGCGGCGTGCGTGGTCCTCGAGACCGGGCCGCTGCCGGCGGACGCGGCCTCAATCAGGTACACGGCCGAGGACGAGGTGGTGCTGGAGAAGTGGCTGCGCGAGAACGTGAGCACGACGTGGCACTCGCTCGGCACGTGCAAGATGCGGGCGCGGGAGCAGATGGGCGTGGTGGACGCCAGGCTCGGGGTGTACGGGGTGGCGGGGCTGAAGATTGCGGATCTGAGCGCGGTGCCCAGGAATGTGGCGGCCAACACCAACCACGAGGCGCTGGCGGTGGGGGAGAGGGCGGCGGATATGTTCCTCTGGGACCTGGGGCTGGGCGTGGTGTAGGCCTGGTGAGCGTGATATTACTAGGTATGGTGCTGGGTATCTTGGGGGTGCATTGAAGCCTGCGTGTCGACGGCGCGGGTCAAGAGAAGACACGTCGGAAGCCAAGACTCGGGCCAAGGCATTCCGAGATGCACGATATGCTTCTTGTCGTGTCCTTATTTGACGGCCACCGTCAGAAATTGGACATTCATGCGTGGTCGGGCTGGGCTGTTGCCGTGGCGACGGCGACGCGTGCGCCCCACACGCGGTAGTGGAATCCAAACACTAGACTAGGTACCGTACCACCACCAGCGGGCTTGATGAGCCTCGAACTTCCCTACCTAGGTACCGAGCCCGAGCAAGGGTCCCCCACACCTGTCAACTGCCCGCACATTTCTCTTGGCCTCGACTCCTGTCTTGTTCCTCTGTGACGGACTGACGGTGATCTCAACGAGGCTCCAACAACAACAGCAACAACAGCAACAATAGCAATTTAACATCTCGAATATCAATCCCACCGTCCCAGCCGCGCAACCCAGCGGCGTAATGACCGCCGTAACCACGGCGCCTCCCTCACAATGATCGACTCGGAAAACCTGCGCACAGCCTCGCTGTACATCAACAACCAGCTGCTCTCGAGAGGACTTCTGCGCGATGGCCGCAGCATCGACTTCGCCTGTCCGGGCCACGACCACTATGAGCTGGCCGACACCATGGGCCGCATCATGAGCGTCGTCAACGACCTGATCCTACGACGAGACGTGCGCCTTCCTCCTCCCCTCCTCCCCTCCTCTCTCTGTAGCTGACATTCGTATCCTCGCAAAGCGCGACGCCCAGCACCGCGAGTCCCTCTCCACCACCCTGCGCAGCCTGCGCGCCGACTCCCTCCGCCAGTCCGACAACCTCTCCCGCCTCCAGGACCGCTACACCGAGGCCCAGCGCAAGGTGAACATCGCCGACGCCCAGGACGCCGCCCTCCGAGCCCAGCTCAGCGCCGCCGACGCCACCATCCACAAGCTCAAGGACGACGCCGCCCGCTCCAGGAAGCTCGTCGCCGACACCCGCGCCGCCTGCGCCAACGAGGTCCGGAAACGCGACCGCCAGATCGACGGCCTGAGGAAGGCTGTCGCCGACGCCGGCCGCGCGAGGGGCGAGAGGAGGAGCGCCGGCATCACCACCATCCATGTCACGGGTGAGTTCGGTCCCGAGGATGCTGCCAACACGGCGTCCACCCTGGACGAGGGGTATGATTTGCGCCACGAGACCAACGGCTTCCTCGCTCAGCTGGCCAAGGGTCTGAGCGAGGAGAACGAGACGGTGCTGGCCTTGATCCGAAACACCATCGGCAGCTTGAAGGACATGAGCGCCTGGGGCAAGGGGGGAGTCGAGGGCGCTGGTACCGCTGCCGCTGCCGCTGCCGCTGCCGGAAACGGAGACGGCCACGCTGTTGCGCTGTCTGCGAGCCCCGAAGATATGGTTTCCGACCTGGAGGGTGTGCTCGGTCACGTACGGACCATGCTCAGCAATCCAGCATTCGTGCCCATAGAGGAGCTTGACATCCGGGATGAAGAGATCTTCCGCCTTCGCGACGGCTGGGAGAAGATGGAGACCCGATGGCAGGAAGCAGTGCGTCTCATCGATAGTTGGCGCCGCAGGATGGCCGCTGATGGCCGGCCCGTCAACATGGAGGAGCTCAAGATGGGACTGCGGCTCAGTCCCGTGCGTGTGCAGAACGTGGACGAGACGGTGCAGAACGAGCCCTTCAAGCTCTCTACGCTTCTGGAGGAAGAGGAGGAGCATAGCAGTCTCGCCCAGCCGCAGGGCCCGCCGAGTCCCGCGGAATCACTGCATCTTGTCCCTGCCGTCGAATACGACGATATCGTACCAGACGTTGAGGATGGCCAGGAGGGGCTCGACGACAGCGACACCGAGTCTAGCATCTTCCAGGACGACGTCGATGGCGACATTGACATGGACGAGCTGGAAGCCCCCGAGCCCAACGTCGAGATTCTTCAACAGTCCACTACGAATGGGGTGGAGGAGTCGACGTCCATAGTACTGCCGCCGCCTCCGAAAATCACCCCCCTCGAAGAGACCCAACTGGCCGGGAATCGCAGACCATCTGGAACCATCACGGAGAAGTCCAGGAAACGGTCAGGGGACCTCATCGAGGACCCCCCTGATGAAGCTGCTGAAGCTTCACCTCCACCACTTGCTGCTACCCAAGCAAGCCAATCACCGCAGAAGAGGTTGAAAACGTCAAGAGACTCATCTAACGAGAAGCCCCAGTCACGGCCAAATTCTGGTCTCTTCACAAACCCGAATTCCTCCCTGGCGGAGCCTTCTCTGGAGTCCACCACTTCCAAGGCCTCAACCAAGACCACAACGAGGTCGACTCGGTCCGGTGTGTCGTCCAAGAAACCCGCACCAGCACCAGCACCAGCACCAGCACCAGCACCCGCACCTGCAAGACCGGTCGCCAAGACAGTGAAGGCTGTGGCACAGGAGAAGAAGGAAACACCAGCCAAACCGCTCACACGACAACGATCGACGAGAGCCACTGCCCCGACGGCATCGTCATCCTCCCGAGCCGCTCGATCAAAGGCAGAACCCTCCAAATCACGATCTGCTGCCGCATCGTCCACAACGGAAATGCCCCCTCCACCACGCCCAACCCGGCCCACGAACAACTCTCCCGCAGCCCAACCTCCTCCATCCACACCGCAATCCGACAAGAAATTCTCCCCAGCCGACAGACAGCGCCCACCCTTGGATACCACCAGCGTCCCCTCCACATCCACCACGAAGCGCCAACAACCCGCAGACGCCCCCGTCCGCTCGCCCGCCAAATCCGCCTCCCGCCTGCCCCGGAAGGCAGGCCTCCTCGTCTCCGCCCCGCAGCAATCCCCCATCACGGTATCCGGCATCGCCGCCAAGCTCGCCGCGTCCGAGCGCGAGGCCAATGCCGCGCGCGTCCGGGCGAAACTCAAGGCCGCGAGGCTGGGCAAGGGCAGCGCCACCGCGTCCATCTCCACCGTGGGCAGCGTCCGGGTGGTCAGCAGCGGCGACCCGACCAAGCGCGATAGGGACGTGTCTTCTGGCTCGTCGGCCGCGACGGGGCTGAGCAGCGCGAGCGCCAGCGGGAGCGCGAGCGGGAGCAGCAGGAGCGGCAACGGGAGTTTCTTCTCCATCGACGAGAATGGCCAAGCGGGCGGGGTGTCTATCATACGGGTTGAGGAGTCGAGCTCTGCGGCCTCGTCGGTTGCGAAAGTTGGCGGTGCTGCTGCTGCTGCTACTGCTGATGATGACGTCGGCGGCGGCAATGACAGCGACGGCAGGGAGACGATGGTACCGTCGGCCAAGTGGAGGAGGAGGAGGAGGGAGGAGGAAGAGGAGGAGGAAGAGGAGGAGGTGGAAGAGGAGGGAGCTGGGAGAGACGCGGGTGCCGCTGCGAGTCCGGTCAAGGATGGCAAGCGGAAGCGGGAGGTGCGCAGCCGGGCGGAGAAGGTCGCGTCGCGCAGGCGGAGCACGTTGAGCCCGTGGGAGCTGCAGAGTCTGATTGCGGGCGAGGTGGTGCCGCCTTTAGGTACGCTGACGGTGCCGGGACCGCGTAAGGAGGAGTAGGAGGTTGGGAGGTCCTAGGGATTGGGCGGGCGGGGGAGCGTTTGAAGGTTTGAAGCAAACCATTTGTTTTTTTTTCGTAACGGCTTTGGAGGTGTGATGTGATGAAGATGCATAAGCATTGTTTCTGTCATACCGCAACTAGAACGGAGAGCCTTTCTGTTTTTTGTCTTTTCATTTTTTTTTCCATTTTTTTCCCCCATTTTCTTTGGTTAGGCATATACCCATTTCTGGAGATTGTGTGTGTCTATTTGTGTGTATGTCTGTCTGTATGTGTATGTGAATGTGAATGTGAATGTAAATGTGGTTGGCAGTTATCTTGTTGATTTTTTTTTGTCATGAAATATGAAAACTGGTGATATATGCCTACCCTCCTGGGAGCCATTCTCAAAACCAGATTGATATTGGTTCGTGTGATCCCCTGATCAAATCTCTGGAAATAGACCTGGGCAGGACCACTTACCCAAGTTACCTAGGTAACCTACCTACCTATGGACTCGATTAACTTCTCGCGGCAGGGTGGAATGATGCGGTCGGTTGTCGAGGAGCACGGCATCCCAGACAAAACAAGAGAGCTGGTTGCACATTGCTATTCAGCAGATGCATCGATGGGTCACTGTCCAAGGGTCAAGTCAATTGATATGCTGCAAAGCAGTGCCATGAATATCAAGCCAGACCCAGACCTGAGTGCTCCAGTGTCTGGTGGTGTCTGTTCATCGGCGCCATCCCGCTCTTGGTGGGAAGAAATGCATCCAACCCCCCCCCCTTCCCTCTTAGCAAGCAATCAATTTTTTCCCCCCAAGATTTTGAGCCATACCACTCAGACCAGAGTAGACTGCAAGTCACTGAACCCCTTCCAGTCTTGCCAGAATTTCATAACGCCTCCGTGCTGAACCCGAGAAGATCCGACCACTTGGCCGTTCTCTGACTCCTCCGTATCCTCCGAGGACTCACAGGTGGGTGAGCCTATGAACGAGCGAGCACTGTTCGTGGTGCCGAAATCCTTTCGACCGATATCCTACACACGCAGACCCTTCCAGATTTTCTCTGCCTTGATTGCCTGCCAAAACGTAAACTTTCTCCCTTGTCCATTAAAATCCATGTCTAATACCGCCAACACCGTGCTATGTTAGGCATGCAACCCGACCAAACGCCACGGACCTGTTCGATTCCGCCTACCTATCCGGCCGTGTATCAACCTGAGCGCCATGCCACTTATTTTCCGAATACCAGTCCAAAAAAGGCCACAGCCGTCATGATGAATGAGGTGCATTCGAGTGAATTTCATGAAATGAGGTAACCATGGGAAAAAGACATCAAGTCGTTTTCACCAACCCCCCCCCCCCAAAAGGCCCTGATTGAGTAATCCTACCCAGCCAGTCTCCTCGGTAACCTTGGCAGCCTGTATCGGATGGGTAGACTTATTCAGGCGGGCCTCGGGACCCGGTCGGCGTGGATGAGTGTGATGCCCTTCTTGGCAGCGCGAGCGAGCATCTCGTCCCGGTAGACGCCCTTCAGAGAGCTCGTGTAGATTGTCTTGATGTTGGGCCAATCCTTCATCAGATACCAAATGAGGTGCCAGGCGCCATCGCTGGCCTCCGGGAAAACACCGACGGTCGTGAGATTGGGGAACTTCTCAGGGCTGATCCAGTCCGTGAACATCCTGTCGGAGCCGCCCTTCCCGGTGACGGTGCTGGGCAATGTCATGCCATGACAGCCAATCGTGTGAATGACCTCCTTGTTGAGAACTCGGTCGAGCTCAGTCAGTATGTCACGGCAGTCCTGGAGATCCCCGGATAAGTTGAAATCCAAGGAGCGAAGGGTGCCATTGGCGCTGCTTGTCCGAATGCATTCGAAATCTCCAGGTAGTGGCATTCTCATCCCAGCAGAGTAGTCCACGTGGCAACGCAAGTGTTCCAGGCGTTGGGGCCATGACTCCGAGCGATCCTTGCGGAAGAGAAAATCCATCACCCCAAGGCAATTAAGTTCAAGAGAACGAAGTGAGGCGGGCGCCGGAAAAAAATGTGACATGAAGCTCCCAATGCTCAGATTTTCTAGGCCACTCCAGGTGAGGACAGTGCCATGTTGTTTGGTCGAACGGCAAGCGTCCAAAGTCAGATTCTTCAGAGCTGGTGTAGCCTGGATGAGCGCCTCAAAGGCTATCTCTGGGTAGCTTCCGATGAATTCGCCGTTTTTTATTGTCAACGTTTCCAGGTTCGGCCAGATCGTAGACCAAAAAGCGTTGTTGCCAAAGTTGTGCTTAAAAGCAGGAAGATTCACAAGGGTAAGTTCTCTCAAGGATTGAGCCAGTCGAGACGCCACTGGCACGGGCATTGACGCCGTGACCTCCCAGTCAGTGTCGTCAAACGACTCAAGACGAAGTGCGGTCAGATTGGAAGATGCCCCCTCAAATATGGCAGCCAGGAACGCGGCAAAAGCCGGGATGTCGTTGCGGTACTGATATTCGCGGAATGCAATCCCCGAGTGGAAGCCCCAAAGGGAAAGGGTCGTCAGTCGGGGGAGCGCCTTGAGGATCGATCGAAGTTTGGCGTCGTCGATGCCGAAGTCAAACAAACCATTGATGGTCAGGCTGGTGGCTAGGTTCTGCGATCGCTTAATGATAATGTCATTCAGGACACCGGGACGAAACGGCCGGGCTCGCATGGGCCCCCAGTGTTTCACAAACTTGAGCTCTCTCCAGAGAGCTGGGTTGCGGCACGCCTGCTCCCAGTCCTTGGATACTCGCATGGCCCTACAAAGATCACGATAACACAGGTGGCTGAGGATCATCTGTTGAAGTTCAATGGGTACATGGCGGACGATATCCTTTCGTATCAGGGATGCAAGAGTCTGTGTGGTTCAGATTAACATGAGGTCAAATGAGCAGTGGAAGGGGGCTGGCAGATTGTACCTGGAGCATTTCGTGTTGTTTGTCACCGTGGGCGCGGACACTGTGACTGGCTTGGGTATATATCCAATTACAGCGGCTGACAGTATCTGGTCTGTGGGCTGGATCCTGTAGGCGTATAGCTTTTGCCATCCTCAAGTAGCCCTCGGGGGCATGGGGAGCCATGATGACCAGAAGTGATGCATACTGAAGGGCCTTGGGATAGGCCCTCTGGACCTCGCACAAGCCAGCCAGACTGCTCAGTGCCCTGATGTGGAGAGGGGATCGGCATGGCTTCACGCCGCTTCCACAAGTGCAGGGCTTGGTGGCCAAGTTGTAGATAGTGTTTTTATCTCCACTGTTGGTGGCCAAAGACATAAAGTCCTTGCAGTGGCAGACAGGTATGGGGATGTCTTTCGAGGAGAGACCTAGTGTCTTCGATGAGGCTCGGAGGGTCTTGTTGCAGTCGCAGAGCAGGATTGCCTTTGTATATACATAGTCTGTCAGCTAGCAATGTGACATCATGATAGAATCACCTAGCGTTTTGGGTGATGGCAAAGCCTTGACGTGGGATCTTGTAGTGCAGTCTTGGGGACTGTGAGGTATGGGTGTTCAAGTTGGCAATTGTGCTCAGGGAGGGCCTGGTGTTGTCATGGTATTGGTGAAGAGGATATGAGATGAGGTCTTTGCCCGGTGGGATCTTTCATGATACAAGGTCTTTGAGAGAGATGAGGCTTTGGTGCTGCACTGTGATGTTGCGTCATGGTGATATGTCCTGTCGTGGTGGTGGTGGTGGTGGTGGTGGTGGTGAGGATGCTGTGGCGATGAGGGCAGTGCGATTGCAAACAGGAAACGACGTACCTTTCTGAACGCGTCGAGGGCACCGTCAAGATTCTCTTTGGCATAAAAGCCTTCGCCTCGACGGATGAGAGTCTCCTGGTGACTGGCTACCGACATGTTGACGATAATGTCCAGCTGCGTGCCAAGCTGAAGGAGGAGTGGTTGGTGCAAGAGAGAGTGAGAGAGGATGGATTGACATTGTTGTTGGTGGTTGCCATCTCGAAGTTCGACGCGACTTCGTAGTCGTGTCAGTGGTCAATGGGGAATGGCAGAGGTGGCTCGTGCCCTGCAAACTGCTGCCCTGATCCCTGAGCTATGCATGGTCTGTGCCACAACTTCCCCGCGCCACACAGTCAGTCCCTATAGGTAGTGTACACATCCTTACCGGCATGCCTTGTCTGCTCAACATTCAATGTTGTGAAGTCAAAGCCCGGATTTCAGTAACTCACAGGTGTTTCTGCACTCACTTTTCATAATAAATTACATACATACAAATAAGGCGTATAACAGCTGTAATAGAAGATATATACATGGCCTGTGTGGCTTTGGGCTAAGCCTATCAAAGTTGTGCTATAGGGTGGCTTATGCAGCATCAACTCAGCTGTGGACCTCGACTCTCAAGACGCAACCTATAATCAATTCTACTCAGGAGAACCATAGTACATCCTCATCCTCATCCAGCAACTCCCTATATTAGTTGACAGACCAGGCCATCCTCACTTGGAAGATGTTATCCTCGAGGAATGATCTCTCTATGGACACCGAGACTTTGGAGAGATGGCCGCATAGAGCTCGTATCAAGGGGCACATGATGCGCGAATTCAACCTCCGGATCTCGTAACCGTCAACCTACTAAGACTGATCCAGAAATACGGGATCAATGGACCTGAAACACCGTCAGAAATGGCCTCATCAAGGCGTTCGCTGGTCCAGCACCAGCATTCCAGTCCGCATCCACCACAGTACCGCCTCCACCTCGCGGAACTTACCCAAACCTACCATATCCTCACGGGGCGGTGCCCGAGCTGCTGCTGTTGCTGCAACATCATGCCGGCTCACATCGGCGCCGGCCTGGAATCACGACCGACCCAGACATACCCTCTCCGCACCGGGGATTGGGGGTCCACGCAAAAGTCCGTGGTGGCCGCGCAGTCAAAGAATAGAGCCTCCCGATGACGCGGTCTTACATGCTAGATCTTGGCCTCCACGGCGGCACCCCCCCCCTCCCTCCCCGGCCTCATCTTCCCCATCTCTGCGCTCTGCTGCTCATGACCGCATCTCTGTCAGACGCCAAAAAGCTCGATTCCCCACGGTTTAGCTGGAGGACTGGAACCCGGCCCCCAACCCAAAACCGACAGCGTGGTGCCACCC
>MUZH01003662.1:0-19005 GCA_003012965.1 Juglanconis oblonga
GATGCCCTGCTACGGGCGAGCGTCAGGTCGTGATGCGCCGATGGTGATGGCTAGGAGATGGCGGAATACGCTCTGCGCAGCGATTGGGAAGGCTGGGAAGGCCTCGAGGGCGTGACGAGGCTCTGCGGTGCTCTGGTTCTGCGTGGGACTATGCGCGGGTAACCGGGGAGCACGTGGCGGGAAACGAGAAGGATGTCGGATTGGAGATACGGATGGATAACAAATCAGATTGACATGATGATGGCAGTCCCAACATTACCAACAGACCCGATGTCGAGCTTCTCAAAGCAGTGGTGTCACTGCGAGCAGGAGGTGAAGGGGAGGAGGAGAGGAGGAGGAGGAGGAGGAGAAGAACTAGAAATGGGCCCGAAAATTCCATGCAGCAACCTTGTTTGCGCCCGGGAAAAGCTGCCCGGAAGCTGGAGAGCTGCTCGTGGACCTCAAATCTTGGGCCCTTGTCAGAAACGACACGCAGTGACGTGACTAGAGGGTTCCATGCCCGTTCTGGCCCCGGCCGTCTTCCGCCCAGTTGTACATAGTAGTTGTACCACCACGGCCAGATATTCCAAGGGGATTCAAAGGGACTTACTTCTTTGACCGACAGAGATGTTTCTGTACCCGTGTACTACATAGTAGTCAGGCTTCTCTGGGCTGGACTTGACTGAAGGCTGTGTGCGGGGCGAACTGCAGCCTCCATGCAGCCTTTCAAGGCAGCCCAGTCCGGATCTCGGACAAGGCTCTCCGTCATCCCGTCCGTGCTCGGCATCCAAGGTTGAAAGGAAAGTGACTCCCCAACAAACCCCCGCCTACACTGCAGCACTCGAGAAATCGTTGAGATGCAACATCTACCAAGCCAAGCATACGTTGCTTGCTCTTATCGATGTAACAGGCTTTTAGTTCCTCCCCATGGTCATATGGCAGACTATGGTGGATCGCGAAAGATTCGGGGCTCTGGGCTCTGGGCTCTCCGGGCTTCGCCGTCTTCGTCCTTCGGCAGGTCGCAGGAACGAGATGCCGAGATCAGACCAGAGTGGACACCCGCAATTCCCAGGTAGGTGCACAGTAGATGCGACAACCGACCGTGGCGTGACGATCGGGGACTTCTATACATTGCACTCACTCATTACCTGCAATGGCACCCGAGGCGGAGGACAATCTCCGAGGTGAATCACCGTCTGCAAGACAACGAACCGCCAGTGCTATGGGCGTGAACTCTCAGCAGCCCTTCGATCAAGGATGGACGAACTTATGCAACACCACCCACATCATGCCCCACGTAGCATCAAGACCAACATCACAACCTCACTTCTTCTTTCCCTTTCCCTTGCCCCTGCCCTTCTTCTCCGGCACGCTGGTCTCGCCGCCGTGCAGCTCCTCCTGCGTGACTTTGCCCTCCTGCTCCATCTCTTTGAGCTTCTCCTGCCCGGAGAGGAACATGGACAGATCATGGTTAAGATCCTTCTGCTCCTCCACCTCAGCCTTCAGCTGCTCGTTCTGAGCCCTCATCTTGTCCACCTCCTTGTTGACGTGCGTCACCTTCTCCATCAGGCCCTTGTTGATCTGCTTCTCCTCCTGAAGCGACTGGCCCAGCTTCCTCGACAGCTCCGTCGATTTGTCCGCCCGCTTGCGCTCCCGCTCCAGGTCTCGCTCCAGCTGCGGGATCGTCTCCCTCTTCAATGTTTGATAATCCGCGTCTAGAATACGTAGCTTGCTCATCGCCTCCGCCGCCTGCGACGAGGCCGCCTCTGCTGCCGCAGATGCCTTCGCCGCCTTGTCCGCCGCCTTGCTGACAATCTCCTCGAAATAGACCCTCTGGCTTTCCAGCTGGCTAGTCAGGAGGTGCGAATACTCCATGCCGATGTTGTCCAGCTTCGCTCGGGGCACCACGTCCATGTCTGGGCCAGACTGTCCGTTTCCATTTCCGTTCCGCGCCGGCATGTTCGTGCTTGGGAACTCCACTACCTTGCCCTCGCCCTTCTCGCGGATCAGTCGGTGCACCCACATATCACCTGCGTAGTCCCACACGTGTTGTGTCTCCAACTCGAGGCTGAAGCAGTGCGCCGTCTCTTTCCAGTGCTCCTTGGCATGTCCTCCCTTGTAGCGTCCGCAACCGACATTGCCGCAGATGAGGCAGATCCAGAGGTCATCATTAGTGTCGCACCGTCCGCATAGGTTGGAAATGCCTTGGCCGAACGGATGGGAGTAAGGGTCATTCGGATCCACAGAGTCCGGAGCTGGATTCGTTGCCCGACAGACGGGACAGCCGGAGCCCCTCCAGGATTGGAGACATGTGCAATGGAAGACGTGCTGACAGGGTATGGTGATCAGCCCGGACGTCTCGTCCATGCGCTCCAGGCAGACTGTGCATGTAGGCAACTCGACAAGGTCGGGAGTGGGTGGAGGGAACGGTTTGAGATGGTTGAGGTGCCCGACCGCGGCCTTGGAGGAACTAGCCGTGGGCTGCGAGGGCGTCTCGATAGTGATAGACTTGATGAACGTGACGTGACAGACGGCTTCCTCCCTCATAGGCCCGAACGCCTTGCCATCAAATTCGTTTCTCCAAGTCTCCGCCACCTTGCGGTCTCGGAATTTCATCAAGACCATATATGTTCCCAGGGTACTCGTCATGAGCATCCTGTAGTGTGCCACGTCTCGCAGCCACTTCTGTCCCACGAAATTCAGGAAGCCCACCGGTGACAGGTATCCGGGTACAGCTGGTATGCACAGTATCGTGCCGTCTTCGCCGTTCAGGCTCTCCTTGGTTGTGTCGGTGGCCTCCAGCTCGTGAGCCTCGCGGTAGAGGTGTACGATGCCCCATCCCGCCTCCGTGTTCTTGCAGTCCAGAGACATGAACTGCCCTTTCGTATCAGTCCCTGCGCCACCCAGGTTTGGCCCCAGCGAAGCGGCCGGCGAGGGCTGCTCAGAGCCTCCCGTCATCTTGTCCTCGGGCACGTCGAGACTCTCGATGCGAACAGGTCCGAGGCGCCAGTCCCTAGCCGCAGTCCGAGGTCCTATGCCGGCGCGGAAGCCTGGTGGTGGAAAGCTCTCTGACCTCTCCCTCCTCTTGCTTGTGTTTAGGATGGCAAGATTTCTCTCGTTGTCTTCCTCCTCGTCGACCACCGACGATCTCGAAGCACCGCAGTCGATCACTCTAGCCGGATGTCGGTGCAGAAGCCGGCGATCTTCGGCAGGTAGGTACTCCTCGAGACGATCGATGCTCTTTTGCTTGTCACGCTTCCTCGGGCTCGCCGGCGTAGGTTCGTCTCGTCTCGGGTGGGAGGGGAGGATGTCGAAGATGGAGTTCGCTGATGTCGGCTGCCAGAGGTGGTCTGTTGTGGGGTTCTCGTTGCCGGGCGTGGGCTCGGTGGCTATTGGACGTGGGTAAAGCTCTAGTTTGAGGTGGTAAGAGTATGAATGCATACTTCAGGGGAGGGAGCTGGGCTCTCCCCCATCGGCGGTGGTTTCAGTTCGAGTAACGTGGTCGCTGAAAGGCTTCTTGTGTGTCTGAGGGTTGCGTCTGCGCGAGCGCGACGGCGGCTTCGTCTTTGTCTAAGAGGGGTTGATCACGTTCCGCTTCACGGGGGCAGGAAATGCTGTTCCACTCTACCAATGAGGAGTATGGCAGATGTAGATTGAGTCATATTATGAAGAAGAAGAAAAGGAGGAAAAAAATCAAAAAGACTGGTACGAAGCAAAGCCGGAGTCCAGCAGTGCATGGGCGAAAACAAGTGCCTCCCCAAGACACGCAATGGTACAGTGGAAGTTTCTCGATCTGATGACGGAGCCACCCCGTCACCGTTCGGTTGCCCCTCGCTTGCGACGCACGGGGCAATTCATCTTCACTCGGCTTGGTGTAGCCGGAAAGCTCAGCCGTCGCTCGCAGTCCGATCTGCCCCGTACCTCCTTGCCACCTGGCTCTACAACGGTCGACTTGGATCACGCATACTCTGACACTTGGCGGCGACAAGCAATCTGGGGGTAATGTCACGAAAAGACTGCGGAATTGGGATAAGATGTGGACTTCAACCAAGTCTAATTACTCTCTCAGTAGGTTTGGGGTATGCTGTCAAGTTCCTTTACTGATCGTAGTCCACCACCCGAGCGCCCAGGTGCGCGCAGCCTCCCTCAAATCGTAGCCATTCAAGAATGTCCTTCCACCACCAGCCTTCTCCGAAGACCACTTACTGGCCACCACGCAGACGCAGCACCAAATGCAGCGTCGACTCCTTCTGAATGTTGTAGTCGGATAGAGTGCGACCGTCTTCCAACTGCTTGCCCGCGAAGATGAGACGCTGCTGGTCTGGGGGGATACCCTCCTTGTCTTGAATCTTGGTCTTGACGTTGTCGATAGTGTCCGAAGATTCCACTTCGAGGGTGATTGTCTTGCCCGTTAGGGTCTTGACGAAGATCTGCATACCACCACGGAGACGGAGAACCAAGTGGAGGGTAGACTCCTTCTGGATGTTGTAGTCAGAGAGGGTACGGCCGTCCTCGAGCTGCTTGCCAGCAAAGATCAAGCGCTGCTGGTCTGGGGGAATGCCCTCCTTGTCCTGGATCTTGGTCTTGACGTTGTCGATGGTGTCGGAGGACTCGACCTCGAGGGTGATGGTCTTGCCGGTGAGGGTCTTGACGAAGATCTGCATGCCGCCACGCAGACGAAGGACAAGGTGGAGAGTAGACTCCTTCTGGATGTTGTAGTCAGAAAGGGTACGGCCGTCCTCGAGCTGCTTGCCAGCAAAGATCAAGCGCTGCTGGTCTGGAGGAATGCCCTCCTTGTCCTGGATCTTGGTCTTGACGTTGTCGATGGTGTCGGAGGACTCAACCTCGAGGGTGATGGTCTTGCCGGTGAGAGTCTTGACGAAGATCTGCATTTTGGCTGTTGTTTGGTGAGGTGGACGGAAGAGAAGTTGTGTGTTTCAGTGTTGATGGTTGTGATGTGATGATGAATGAATCAAATCCTTTGATGAGACGGATCAAGAGTCGATGGATGTAGGGGAAAAGAAAAGGAAGAGGCGAAGCTGGAGGTGGGAGGTGGTAGGGAATAAATAGGCGCAGCTGGGAGGCACTGGGAGGCACTGGGAGGCAAACGGCCCGGCACGGTTGTGAATGAGAGAGACGCCCGTGGAAGGTGGGGATCCCTGCCACCGCTCCTGCCTTGAAAAGTGGGCCTATCAGGAGCAAAAGGAAGGGGGCTGACCAGTGACGGATTAGCAAGCGCAGATGGCTGAGAAGCCGTTTCCAGAACATGGGAGGTTATTCTAGAGTGATCTGCCCCTGGTCTTTTTCTGATGATTACGCTACCTACTCAGGGTACTGATGAGAGCCTCCACTGGATGGATGACTGTCGATAGTTCGTGACATGGCTCTCGCCTCGATGCTGGCTGTTGCTGGCTTATCTGGGAGCGCATGTCAGGCGGGGCAGTCACGGCTGGACTTCCGGCTATGACACAGTGACACATTGACAGCGATGAGGTCGTTATCACAGCACTTCCCGACAAGGCCCATCCTCACCTGCCAGACTTCGTCAGGCATCCCTTAGCCCAACCATCACCGGCCTTCTCTCTGCCTCAATGTCGGGTTTGCAGGTGTTGCAGGTGTTGCAGGCGTTGCAGGCGTTGCAGGTGTTGCAGGCGTTGCAGGCACGCCTTATCGCGAACGACGACGTCATCTTGGGGGAAATCCAACAAGAGCCCCTTCCCACTGCCTGCAAAACTGGAACTGGAACTGGAACTGGAACTGGAACCCCGGCACTCCGCAAGTGGGCTGACCTGGACGGTCGTTGCAGTCGTTGCAGCCTTCCCCTGATTCAGTCTGGAACGCGAACGGGCTTCTTTCTCTTCGAATTGTCACTTCGTCGATATCTCACCGTGAAGCACGACTGGCTTGAAGGGGACCTGCTCCATGAGACTATTGCCTGCGCCCTCGCTGCTTCCGGCTCACAACCAGCCATTCGACCAGCCATTCGACCAGCCATTCACTGACAGCCCACCCCTAGGTCCCGAGGCCCGAGCTGCTCCAACCCTCACCACGGCCGGGTCCGCCGAACCCAAGAGTCATGATGATGAGGTCATCACAGAGCGCATCTCGTCCACTACACCTATTGTCCGAGAAAGCAGTCCAGAACAAATGGGACACATGGTCCTAAAGTCTGGCATCGGCATCGAGATTGGGACGATTTTACGACGGAGACGGCGAGATGGTACCAAGTACTGACCGACACTGCATTGGCGGATTAGGGAAAAACATTTCACCAGTCCGTACCTCTCTATCATGATGTTTCCATCGTGATGGATAACGCCGGGGAACAGAATGTCCATGATAGTAGCTTTGGGTTTGTGAGGCATCGCCCGAGAGTCCACAGTCATTTGTGTGCTGTGTAACCTTGCAGTGCATTGCTTTCACAGTGATACCGACGTAGACATCGCGCCTGGCTTCAGGAACGAGTCTCGTTTGATAGATTCATGCTCAAGTCTCTGGATATTCCCGCACGCATTAGCACCTAGGTAAGGTGAGCGCACGCCGTGTGTGAGGTTGTGAGTTGGAATCTTTCCAAACGACGTTTCAGTCATGGTGACGGTTGAGGGAGCTGGCGGAAATGAATACACTATCATGATGGAAACGCGCAGTATCTCGATTCGGCCATACCGGTATCGGTTTCACAACGGAGACCGAAAGAGCGTGCGCCTCTGCCCCTCCAGAGCGTCAATCAACTCGACCCTTTCCCCAATCAGACTCCCCGAGCGACGATGTCATGCATGACGAGCATGTCTTGATCTGCAACCCAGATCATGATGAAGGGAGGGTGGGCGGGGGAGCAACGAACGGTCTCGTATGAGTCGTGGCTGGGTTGCGTCTGCGCTGTCATCCTGCAAGCCGACGATCTATTGTGTTGTATCATGGCCTGTGTGTGGTTGCAATTATCGTTTTTCACTAGACCACCCAAGGACTGAACTGTAATGCGACGAAGGGAGGGGGAGGGGGAGGGTGAGACTCGTCAGCCGTCCTGCAAGTTCGCTGCAAGCACCCCAAAACGGGAGACCATCTGGTTCAGACTACAGTAGCGGTGAGCACATGACCAGGACGCGAGGTCATTGGAAGCAGAGCCAGCACCAGCACGTGCCGTCCTGGGCGGACACGTCACGGATGGTCTCGAGCTGGAGGGGTTGCAACGGTTCAGTCAAAAAGGTGTTTGGAATGATTTGAACTCGTGTTTGTTGGGTTTTCTCTCTAGCTACCTCCTCCACATCAACAGATTTTGATTTGCAGAAACCATTGCGCTTTCCATGAATAAAACTAAGATACAGGCGTCTCTTGAAAACTAGTCGTGAATGGCCGCTGGCGTTCCCCTGCGGAGGGACGGATCCAGGGAGACGAAGAGCACTGTAATAATAATGTTGCCATCATGTCGTTCAAGGCATGGCCTATCAAAACGAACGCCGGTCCCATGCTGCGTTGCATATAAAATCTATATGCAAGAATGGTTGGGGATTCAACTACCCCGTTTTTTTTCGCTCTTTCGTAGAATGTCCTCAGTTGGATGGATGCAGTCCTCCTGTGTCGGGACTCCTGTTGCTTGTGTTTCAGTCATACACTTCGTGTTCGTCAGATGGTCGTAAGCGTTCCAATGTTGAGTGTGCTTCCGGCGCGTGAGCGTTGATGTCGTCGCAATTGTGGCGGTGACCGGCCGTGAAGGTTTTGCAAAGAGTAAGAAATCAAATGAATCGCAAAAAACGCCCTCGCTTGCCGATGCCCAAGAAGTGAGAAAAGAAGAAAGTAGAAGAAAAGGTGGATTCCAAAAGATCAACGCGTAGAAAGAAACCAAAAAAACAACCACCACCACCTCAAACGTGTTGTGTTGAACTATCGAATAGTCCCAACTAGGCGAGGATTTAGTTGGAGCGGATGACCAACTTCGACAGGAATTTGCTGGACAAGGAGTCAAAGTCATCCCTGTCGAACTTTGTATCTGGTCGTGTCCTCAGGTATGCCTCTGTGAGATTGGTTAGTGAATATGTAAAAAAAGATCGAGTTCAGATCAGTCTACTCACCATGCTTCAGGACGTGCTGTCGGACTTCAGTCATGGCCTCACAGACGGCAGGGTTGTTGTTGAGAAGCTGGCCGTGTCGACGGGTGTCCCACTCGGTGAAGGAGGGGAGCTTCTGCGAGATGGCGTGGAAGAGACCAACAATAACGCCCACAGGAATGGTTTCCATATCAGTACAGAACTTGTTGACCGCAACGGGATCCGGCACGCGGTAGTGGCAGTCAAACTGCATCTCCTCCCAGACGGCCAGCAAGATCGAGGCCAGCATGAAGATGGTTGGCCAGTTCTTGAGACGGTCCCCACTGTAGACACTCGAGTACAGAGCTGAGAGCTCCTCGAGAATGTCCTTCTGCAGCTCACGCCACATGTCGGCCATGGCACACTTGATTTGGAAGTTGATCATGACGGGTGCGACGACCTTGCCAAAGTACTTGGAGTCCTCGTCGTCGATCTGACCATCCAGCTGATCCTCCGAGCCTTGCTGCTCGACCAAGGTGATGTGCAGTGTGAGATTGTACGCCAGGACGAGCTTCAGAGCCTTGCGGATGACAGGCGACTTCTCCTTCATGTAGAACCGGTGAGCGGTCTTGAGAATGTCGGTGATAAAAGGAGTGCCTTCGAAGTGGTCGTCAATGAAAGTCTCAAACGACTGGTCGATGTGCTTGTCCAGGTACTCCGACAAAGCCTCCATGGAGACACCCTCACGACCAACATCCAGCTTCTCGGTGCGGATCTCAAAGTCGATCGGCTCCTGGTCCTGCAGGTGAGACTCGACCCAGTCCACCTGGAAACAGCTCTCATCAGCCACAAACACCTCACGGACCATGACGGGCAGGCAGAAACCATAGCCATGTGTGATCCACATCAGAGTCTCCTGTGGTGCAAAGCCCTTCACATTGTAGACCGAGACGCCGCGATCAAGATGTCTCTCGTAATCGGCCTTCCAATCCTTCATGAAGAAACCAATATCCTTGATGTCGATACGAGTGCAGGGAACCTGCCAGAGACGGGCGTGAGAAGGCTGGCAACCGGCACAGGGCTCGCCCTTGTCGCACGTCTTCTTGAGGAACTTGCACCGCAGGCAGGCACGCAGCTTCCTGATCTCACTAGCCTGCTTCCGCTGCTCAGGCAGAAGGGGACCACGTCTTCTTCCGACCTTCTTCTCCCCAGTGCCATCCTTCTTGCCATTCGATCCCGTCCGTCGGATGACCGCCTTGGTCGGTGGCTTGGCGATGGGGCTCTTCCTGGGGGCGGTGGTTCTTCTTGCTGGGGGCGATACCGAGGACGTGGAGCCAGTGATGGAACCAACCCCGGAGCCGCTGGCGGGGCTTGATCGGCTGCTGGCTGTGGCGCGGATGGGCATGGGGGCGACACCAGCACTTGGGCTGATGATCTCATGTGAGTGAGAGTGAGAGTGAGAGTGGTGGTGATGAGCATCCCCGTGGAAGCAGTTCCGGTGATTGGCGGCGTTGTCGACGTACGAGTCGGAGCCAGGCGAGAATGGTGAGATGGGGAAGGGCACCTCCTCGTAGCTGCCAAATTCCAGCGAGGTACCGTCGGATTGCGATGAGTCGGAGCCGGTCCTCAGATGCAAGGTCTGTCCGGGGTTGAACACATTTTGCGCCTGTGGGGTCTGAGAAAAGGAGTCGTAGTTGGGGTGATACATGTCGACCATCGCCCACCCATTGTCGCTTCCAGAGCCCAGCGACAACACCTCCAAGTAGGTGCCAGTAGGAGAGTTGCTACCCATGCTTCCGACGCGGGGGAGACCATCGGCTGGCATCTGTATGGCCGTCTCAAAATCCTGCCAGTTGGCCATGCCCGCCGTGCTCATATTCGGCCCCACGTTCCATGACATCTGCTGTTGAGTTCCCTCCTCGACGGGAGACATGTTGAAGTTGGACGGGTCCATCTGATGCAGGCTCGCCTCCAGAGCCGCCTGTGTGGTGGCGGGAAGGTAGCCTATGGGCGAGGGCTGCAAGTTTGCGGCAAACGGGTTGAAACTTATCAGGGCCGACGAGTCCTGGATGAACTGGGACAGATCCTGCGGTTGCGTGTGCATCTGCTGCTGCTGGTACGTCCAGTCTGCAAGAAGAGAGGAGGCCTGGGGCATTGCAGTGCTGGCGGTGTACGGCGACAGCTGCTGCTGATGCGGACTCGACGCGGTCGAGCTGTGATGTCCTACCGGCGACTGTGCTTGCTTCTCCTCGGGCGACGGTGAGACAGTGTTGACGTTGGGCGAGTGCATCGAGACCGGAGAGACGCCGGCGGCTGCCATCTCCATGGGCATCTGCCAGTTGCCCGAGGGGCTCTGGCGGCTGTGCTGCTGGACCATGGCGGTCGAGGCGGTGGTGGTCGGTATCGAGCTGTGAGAGACACCGGTGGTGAATGTCGCGTATCGTTCCCGTGGGTCGTAACCAAGCTGTTCCATCAACGCCGCTTCTCCTCCGGGGACAGCGCTGAAGTCAAATGTCATGGCTTCCAGAATCAGGGGTCAGGACGGCGGGAAAAGGAGAGGCCGATTGATATGAGATTGGCGAGCCCGGACGGTGTTGTATGGAGATGTGTGGTCGGGGCGGAGTCACGACACCGCTCTTTCACAAGGATATCGAAGGGAGATTCGGGCGCGAGAGGTCAGGGAAGGGTCATGAGCTGGACGAGCAACGGTCGACCTGGGAAGGAGGAGGAAGAAAGGAGGAGAAGGGTTCTCGGCCAGGTAGGGAGATAAGCTCTGGAGATCCTTGGATGGCTCGCGAGGATCCGGGCAAGAGGGGATAAGGATGTCTCAGAGGCGACGGCACACACAACACAAGACGAAAAAGTTTATCGCGATGTGCGTCCTTGGGTCCTCGAGCCGGTGGGAAGACAACGTGATCGGAGACGAGAGAACAGGAAGAAGAAAGCGTCTCCTTCTGCGTCGTCCGGGTCTCTGTTGCAACATGCAATCATGGACGCTCGTCCCGCAGCAAGACCTGGAAGAGCGGTGAGCAGATGCAGGTAACTGCACTGATCCCAGCCCGCTCCCACCCCCAAGCTGGTCGCATGCACGAATCGTCGAGCCCGCTTGAGCACCCCCATCCACCGCGACGGGGCCAACGGGCGCTACGTACCCCAGCGCAGCCCAGCGCAACCCAGCGCACCCCGGCGCACCCCAGCGCACCCCAGCACCCCGGGCGGGCCACAAGCGGGCCACAAGCGGGCCACAAGCGGGGCGTGGTATCGTGGACCAATCGACGCCGCCGCTGCACCATTGTCCCCCACCTGTGGCCAGCCCGGTCCCAGCACCCGCCCCAGTTCATGGAAGAAGAGCCTTTCCTCTGGAAGGTCGGATGGAAGCAAGGAAGACCAGTACGGCAGCCGTCGGTGCACCGGCTTAGGCAAATCGAGGGTTGGAAAGGGCTTGGAAAGGGCTTGGAAAGGAGGAAGCCTCCGATGATCAGTCCCATTCTTACCCCTCCGAGGCCCACGAGATCCTCGGCGACGTGCAGATGGCGACTCCAACGTTGCAAGAGACCAGGATGACTAGGGGAGGACAAAGGGACCTACTTCGCACTGTCCCAAGACTTTCCTAGTTGAGCAAGTCCACGCAGAACGCAGGTGATGACCATGCCTGCCCCCAGGATAAACTTCAAGATGAGCATACTCTTGTGTAGTCGTTCTGAAACTGCGGACGACGTCTGGACATCTACAAGACGACGACCAACCTGGCCTCGGGGGGCCGGAGGGCCAAGAAGATACAGTCGGGTCACTCCTCAGGGAATTCTCCATNNGCGTTGGCGATCGTGAACCGTGCTGTCGTCGGCGCTCGCTGCAACACCATGCGAATATTGCTCGAGTAGAGAAGTCGGGCGGAAGACAGCTCGCGATAGTTTCCTTTCCAAAATGTCCTGCTTCAGGACGGTTCATGATGTCGATCTCGGTGGTGTGCTCACTAAGACCAACCACCACAACATCTGTGGTATGTAGTGCTGATGATGCTGCTGAGACATCATCCGCGCGACCCTCCAAGAAGGTGCCCGGTTCGCAATCTATTGCCACCCTGTGACACTTCATAGACTGCGCAGACGACGAATCGTCGATTAGAGGTCTGACTCTGACACCCGTCCTCAGATCACGGCACCAGCCGATGCCGGCACATTACAGACAGCCTTGACAGCTACAGACATGCCCTAGAGTTGATCATGTCTTTGATCTGAGGGCTGGTTTCCCAAGTTGTGGCAGCCGGTCCCTCTCGATCTGGACAGCCACACAATTCTCTTCCTCGAAATGAACGAGATCCTTCCTGTACGCCGGTTCAAACTCATCAGGGGCGTCATTGTGTCAGCAAACTTTGCCGAATCGATGATGGCGCACATGCTTGTGACACCACCACCACCACCACCACCACCATCCAAGAACAACTCAGGGGCGACATCATGTCCTTGCCTTGGCTTGGACCCTGACGACAGTGACAGTGGTAGCTGGGCTAGCAGGGGCTTGGCCCACACAGGTAGCAGCACAGATGGACGTCTTGAGGCTCATGAAGCTTTACTTGTTCTTGGTTGTTCAACGATGACACGCTAGGCTCCATTCGCTTCACACACGGCTCCGAGTGGCTCGCAAGTCGCGAGAGAATGAGCCTGGAGCACGGCAGTTTCCCAGTTTCCCTTCGTCCTCGGCTCAGACAACAGGTCACCACTGTGCTGACACAGTGAAGTGGCGAGTACTTGCTGCATCTTCTCAAGATCGTCTCGGCCGGTTAGTGGCCAGATTGGGTGGCCCTTCTCCTTCCACGCTCTCGTACGGGTAAAGTCCCATGCGCACACCACCGTGCCGTGCGTTGGCGTCCTTGACAAGAGAGACACCAGCCGCCAATTCCACCTGGAACAACCCTGACCCACGCCTCTTAAGCACACGCTTCCGCTTCTGATGAATCCAAACTTTGCCGATGGCATGTGAGAGAGGAACGCGCGGGGTTGGAGTGACATTCATTTTGCTTGCTTTTTATTCCAGAATGCCGGAGCCGGTCTGTTTGCTTGCGAGCCATGGGGATTGGATCCATGGGTTTATCAGAAACAGCTGGCTGTCTCATGAGGCTCAACAGATCGGACCCATAAGTCGGTGGAGTCACGATGTTGGCGATGCGGGCTTCGCGTCGTCTGTCATCTGGATATGGCATCGGGTTGGATCTCTTCCTTCGATACTGTGGTACTATGTATGGTATGATGGGCACCCTGGCTATGTGTAAGTGGGCCGTCCCCACAGGTACTTGATTGGATTATGTCCTGTTTGCGAGCACGGGGCTAGAGGAACCGAACCAGGGCACCCTATTTTTTGTTTCCTTTCTTCCTTTCTTTCTTTCTGTACACAGTACGATACCGCAGTATGATCAAGCCACTCTGGAAAGGACGAAATGCCCTGACGACCGAAAGCCCCTGCGCTGGCAATGAGCTAGAACGCACCGTTGGAACTGACCGCCGTTTTGGCTGGTCTGGCTGGTCGTTCGTTCGCCAACTCCACCATCACGAGACTAAAATGCCTCCAGGCCCGGCCGTTACTACTGTGGTAGGCAGATTCGCAAACTACCGACGATAGCGCGCGATGGGTTGAATTGCAATTGATTTCAAGCAGCGCACGTCTCATCCGCTGGCCTGGGAGGAGGAGGACCGAGCATCATGACCCCCTCAACTGTATCGATCTGCGAGCCGGAGCGTGACGTCGGGAGCCCAGCAGACCACGGTGTGGTCGGACGGGGGCAACCTGGTCTGTTGAGAACCTTGTCTGTTGAGCCGTGATGGCCAAGTGCTGTGCCTAGCTGATCAAGGACGACGGCAATGTTGACGGCCATGTTGCCCGAACCTGTACCTCTCTTTTCAGTACCGTGCATCGAAGGCATGAACTGGACCCTCTCTGCTGCAGATGCTGCTGCAACGTCAAGGAGGATTTCCACTGCCCACCGAGACGGCGAGCCGGCGTGGCGCCTCTTGTTGGCTACATAGTACCGCAGTAAGCCAGATAGATTCCAGATCGCTCCATTGAGTCAGTCGAGAATTGAGCACAATTCGTTTCGGCGGAAGAACGATCGTCTCCGGAGAATTATCGACAGGGGTCTTCCCGCAGCAGGTCAATTGAAGCAGACAGACGGCTGTCGTAGCTAACCCGAAGCCCTCCTGGCGACAGACTGATGAGACACGAAGAGTACCAAGTTGGATACCAGCATACCAGTCCACGAGTGGCGAGTATGCCAATGGAAAACCTGTGCCGCGAGGGTCGATAGCGAGGATGAAGTGGCAGGCGGGCATGACTCCGATGTAGATGCCCGGACTGCCGGATACATCAGTAGTGTAGATTCTCTTGGCCCTGCGAGATTCGAAGGTCTGGCACGTAAGTTTCTGCTGCAGCAAGATGTCAGGCTGTGTAGGTACCATGGTAAGGATACCTACTTGCCACCTTGCCATCCACCGGGGAGCTGATTGAGTTTGAAAACCCCGCGATCTGCGAATGCCATCAGGAAGTTTGCGATGCATTGGTTCTGTGCTCCTCCCACCCAGCCACCACAGGAGATGGATCCACAAGGATGACTGAGAGTTTCAACGGCAGCGGGATCCCTGCCGGTGAATTTTATGGAGCCCCGGAGCCCCGAGATTTCCGCCGTGGTCGGTAGCTGGCCGGCGCCGTGATTCCCAGCCAACCCACCGCTTCTCGGACCAAACACAAGGGCTGCTGTAGCGTCAGAGCCATTTACGCAAAAATCTCGGACGCAAAGGTAAGGGGCTCCAGGCTGTAAGAAACGCGGGCCCGATAAGATGGATGCCCGTTGAGATGGCCACCATTCTGGGTGAGATGAGGCAGGGTGCATCGCTCCAGCTCGCATTCAAGCAGGCTGGACCATCACGTCCTTCCCAAGTAACGGAGGACTGAATGATGCCCAACTCTACGAGAGACCTGGAACGTCTGGCATGAAGATGGTGCCGCCGAAGCCAACGTCTCCGGCGAGACTGCCACGTCGAGTCTGCAAGCCAAACGTCAGCATCCGCGTCAGCGAAGGAAGTGTTCCGGGGGGATTCCCCAGTTTTGGAGGCCATGGAAGGATATACGAATCACACTTGAGGTATGCTCGATGCTTCGCATGTCGTTAGGCCGTCTTGCATCGGGAGTGAGCTTGGGGCAGGTTGTGCGATGTTGGGTTCGAGTTGGGTTTTGGATGCGGCTCACGGCGTTGCGTATTAATATGTGTAGCACCGACTGCAGAAATAAGGGCCCTTGGGATAGAGCCATGGCAACAAACGGCAGTCATGTCTGCTTTGTGTCTTATAGTTTTTGTGGAAATCGAGAATATGAGTAGAGAGACCCTGCTTGTTGAGCCCATAACCATAGCCGCGGCCTGGACACGAGCAATGCCTTCCGGACGCCCACCGCAAATCTCAAATCTGCATCCTCGCCAACACAACAAACACAACACAATCCACGACAAAGGACCCTGTGGACCCAGCAATCCAATCTGCCGAGGGCGGCAAAGGCTTCGGGCTTTGTGCAATACGGTTTGGATTGTTGTCCCAGGACAATACCAACACGGCAGCCAGGGCATCTCCAGTTTCCGCTCGATATTGGGGTGAGCCCAAGGCCAGCCATCATCAACCAACCCAACCCCCCCTCCTTCCCAGCCCTATAGCGGGGCGTTCTTTTGTTCCATCACATCTTCTCTGATGTGCATGGGATGAGATCCCAAACAAAGAGACCTGGCTCGAGAAATCGTGTCATCTTTCCCGGCAGGGCTGTCGTCGCCTCCATCCTCCAGGCCAAGGGTCAACACCATCAGCATCAGCATCAGCATCAGCGTCAGCATCACCATCCACAACCGCAGCCGCGAGGACAAGAACATATCATGGCTGCAGCAAAGGTCGCCCCCATGGTCCCTGATCTTTTCAAGTCCCATCCGCCTGTCAAGGATGACTTGACAACCACTACGTCCATCGCCCAGGACGAGACTGTCGAGCTCTGCCTGCCGTATTTGGCCGGTGACAGCGCGGACGACTACAACGACCATGGCCTGCCTCACATTCACAGGGCGAAGCACATCGCATTCCTACACAAGCAGTTGGGCAAGCTACCCGCCCCGTACGTCGGTGCGGATGCCAGTCGGCCTTGGTTCCTCTACTGGTGTCTAAATGGTCTGCGCCTGCTGGGTGAGGATGTCTCCTCCTATCGCGAGACCTTGATCGAGACGGCACGTTCCATGCAGAACGACACAGGTGGCTTCGGAGGTGGCAACGGGCAAATGTCACACCTGGCCACCACATACGCCATCGTCCTGGCCCTGGCCCTCGTTGGAGGGGAAGACGTCTATGAGGTCGTCGACAGGCGAGCCTTGTGGAAATGGCTCTGTGCCCTGAAGCAGCCCGGCGGAGGCTTTCAGATGGCCACCGGCGGAGAGGTCGACGTGAGGTGAGCATGGAAAAGCTGAGAAGAGAGCTTGACTTTGATGCCTTCTCCCTGTCATTTGGTTGATACTAAGATCCGACGCAGAGGTGCCTACTGCGCAGCGGTTATCGTTTCTCTTTTGAACCTTCCACTGGACCTCACACCCGAGTCCCCAGCCTGGACCCCCGAACACCCCACTCTATTTACGAAGCTCGCCGACTACGTCCAGAGGTGTATGTACCTCCCAAGTCCCTTCCAAGTCCCCCTCAAGTCTCTTCTGTGGGCCTTGGCCGACCGTCGCTAACCACCACCACAGGCCAAACCTTCGAGGGAGGAATATCGGCTCACCCGGACGCTGAGGCACATGGTGCATATGCGTTCTGCGCGCTAGGCTGTCTCGCCGTTCTGGACTCTCCTGATCGCATCATCCCGAGGTAAGTAGCTCGAGAAAAGAGACCAGCCACGACGGCGACCATGTCCCCTCCGTCCTGGCCAGTCAAATAATGACAAGAAGCACCGCATGCTGACGGACCTCCTTCTTTTGCTCTGGGGTTGTGTAGATACCTTGACGTTCCACGACTGATCTCCTGGTTATCCTCGCGGCAATATGCCCCCGAGGGCGGCTTTTCTGGCCGCACTAACAAGCTTGTGGATGGATGTTACAGCCACTGGGTCGGCGGCTGCTGGCCGCTGATCGAGGCCGCCCTCAGCGGCTCCGCGGTACTTTTGGGCCAGCCTGCTCGGAAAGAGATGCCGCCACCTTCAGAACAGAGCCTGTACAGCCGTGAAGGTCTGATCCGCTATACGATGTGTTGCTGTCAGGATTTAAGCAAACGCGGTGGTCTGCGAGATAAGCCCGGCCGGTAAGTAACCCGCCACCCCCCAAACAGGGACCCAAGTCTCGTCCCGAGACCCGCTGCTGACCTGACCATGGCCCATATGTAGTCCTTCGGACGCGTACCACTCATGCTATGTGCTCTCGGGCCTGAGCTCCGCACAGCATAAGTGGGAGTTGGTCGCTGCCGGCCCAGGAGGAACTGCCGCGGCTGCCACCGCAGGAGGCGAGGAGGAGGCGAAGATGGATGAGAAGGCCACTGCCGCCGCCGCCGCCGCCGCTCTTGCGTCGTGGTCGGTCTCACCGTATCTCGATGAAGCGCAGGTATTTGACGAGCAAGATCGCATTGTGCCATTGCATCCGGTGTATGCAGTCCCCGCTGGGTGCGTGGCGGACATCAAGGCCTACTTTGGGGCGAAGCAGGGGTTCTAGACTTTCCCTTGGCCCATTCTCGATGCCGAGCAGAGACAATCTCTGGCATGACACACGCACATACATTACGCGCATAAGAAGTCCGTGTTTTGTGTTCTCGCCTCGTCCTCGACCACCACGCGATCGCACAACATGACCACTGTCTCTCGTGTATGGCAAAATCGATGGGCCGTTTGGCAATGTTCCAGATCCCATGTTTGCATGGCAGTTGCTCGTCGATGGCACTGCATATCATACTCGAATTCGAATGTCACGTGGTGAGGGAAGACAACGACATCAGACGGCGTACGCGTACGCGTGGAGGACAAGCAGGCAACGGGACATCTCGACTTGCCCTTCTCGGAAGGCATCACAGATTCTGAGCCAATGAACAGTGCATGTGAATGGACTCATGCCGGGCACGGCCTCGTGCGCCTGGTTTTATGTAGGATAATCATGGGTGGTAAATAGAGCATATTGCCAGCTCAGCAGAGTATCTCCTTCGACCCACGAGATTGGCTCGGTAGTCAACCTCGCTGGCTGGTGAAGGAAGGTAACCCTCCTCTCCCAAAGATCTGAGTCAAGATTCCGCCCGACCAGTATGGCGAAGGTGAGATACATGGAGCTAGAGCTGTCGGTCTCGCCAATCCTCGGACCCCAAGCACACCCTTCCGCATGGCCTAACGTGGTGACAAGCAGCGGTAACTTCACCACGACCACACCATAGCAGGATCCGCGCTGGGCCTGTGAAGATCTATCTGCTCGTGTAGCGAGGGAGAGGAGAGAACATTTCGGTTTGCGGGGGCCAAGAGAGAGAAACGCCACACTCATGCCGCCCAGCTTCCAAAAATGCTACTCCGGAAGCGGCGAGGACGGCATGGAGTGGTACAGTATCCAGATCCGAGATGGCAGACGACCAATGGCAAGGCCGGGGGCGAGCAGGCCGTGAAAGACGGCATGCCGATATGGTCTCTTTGTATCGTCTTGCAGCTTTCCTGATGAAATATTACAGATGGGCAAATCGCCGTTCATCCATGAATCAGAAGGGGGGGGGGGCAAAACAAGAAGCATGGATCAAAGAGAGGGAGTGATCTCCGAGGGGATCATTGATACCGAACGGCCTCGAATCGAATTTGCTCCGTAATGACGCCTCCTTCTGACATCTGACATACATAGCACCAGGCCTCCATAATGGGCCTCTCTGTTGACGTGTCCGTGGGAAATATGTACGTACCATGCAGTCAGATATCAGATGATTTCCTTAATGGCTCTTCCCGAGGGGTGGGTACTGGGAAGGGCCGTCGAGAGGGGAGG
>MUZH01003663.1:0-19225 GCA_003012965.1 Juglanconis oblonga
CCCCAACCCCCACCGCCAAGGTCAACGACACCATCGTCGTCAACACCCCGCACAAGTTCATCAACGGCGGCTACAAGCTGCAGACCGTCACCTGGGACGGCCGCCGCATCGACGACTTCGCCGCCTTCCTTGCCGCCATCGGCGTGACTCGCGTGCCCGTCGTCGGCCAGCGAGCAGACAACGGGGTGAACCCCGGCAGCGAGCTCCTCCTTACCCCCAAGGATCGGTCTACCCCGGCCAACGACGCCGTCGACCGCCGAGCCAAGGACGAGCTTCGCGCGAAGCAGAAGCACGAGCTGGAGATCAAGAAGCAGAAGGCCGCGCAGAAGCAGGAGAGGGAGCGTATCCTGCGCCGCATCGAGGCGGACAAGGTGGAGAGAAAGATCAGACAGGCGAGGGAGCGGGAGGCCCGGCTGCACGGTGGCCGGGGAAAGGGCGAGGCGCCTGGCGCCGGCCTGAAGGGAGGGGTGTTCTCACTCCAGAGTGGGTCGCTGGCCGCTGCGCCGCAGGCGGAGCGGAAGGAGGAGATGGGGATTGAGTATGGGTTCTGGGAATATCCGCATACGGATGATGAGGAGGACAGGTACGAGGATTATGAGTACGAGTTTGAGGAGCAGGAAGAGGAAGAGGAAGAGGAAGAGAAGCTGGATTCGTCTTCGCTGTGAGTGTGATCCCCGCCGAGCCCAGGCAAAGGTGCTGGGGAGTATGAGGACTTGGAACCCTAGGAGCTAGGTTAACTGGTTTACGGAAATACAAGTGGAAAGCGATTTCCACATTGACTTTGAAATCTGGGCGGCCAAATGGGGGATAAACGACAATAAGGAGCAAGAATCTAAGTCTCTGTCCCGGCCCGTCAAAATTACTGTTTATACCCCGCCGTGCTTCCTTCGCTCCTTTTCAATACTACAACTTCCACTGGAAGTCTGATTCGGAAATGACCCAGTGATCAGGATCGGTCTGCGTGGACCAAAAGAGCATTCCAAGTACCTACCAGGCATGTAGCTCAGAACCGAGGAAGATGCTATAGGGAATTCCAAACAACCTTGAAGAAAACCAAATGAACTATTCTAAATGCGTCCCGAACCAGGCTCTAACCTGACCGCGGGCGACTGGTATGTGCCTAGAATCTAGTCCCGGGAACTAACATGCTTACGCTTTGCTACGGTTCATGTCTTCTTGCATCGCGCTGAACTCAAACTTTTTTGTTGAGGCTCGACAAATCGGCTGACACTAATACCCGGTGATACGATGATGATTCGCGTCCGACCTGGGCACTTTTCGAAAAGGAGCATAGCCCATGATGGTCGGTTTCCAACAACACCCCGCGTTGCGATGCCGCTCGATGTCTCGGGCGTTTTACAACAGTGTCATAAATCCTTACTGGATCCGGGAAGGTGAGCTCATGGAGTTGTGTCTATTACCAAATCTCCGGAGCCAATTTGTCTCTGGTGCTGAAGTAGTCAGGGGGGATTGTGTCGCGAGGGCGGTGGAAGCACAATTGAGTTCTCGAGACCCAGCCTTTTGCACATCGGCCCAACAATGGTGAAGCCTCTGCTGCTGGTAACATTCGGACACAAGTTTCGGTGTGAAACGTTGAGAGAAAGCTTCAGATGGAATTAGCTTAGACGTATTCTGTGTATAGGTGGAGGGAGGTTGGTATCAGCATGTGATATCGCTCGTTGAAATTTTTCACGGCCATGCCATGGAAACTTCCTCCAGCCAACCCACCAGTCCTGAAGGATAGCTTGCTACAAGGTACGACAGGCGAGGCCACGGTATTATTATCTTTATCCGGGCCTCCGCTTCAAAGCCCTTCCCGACCGACTTCCGTGGCTCCGATTCCTGACCTATAAAGTTGCATCATTGACCGCCGAGAGACGTAAGTAGGTTACTTAGGTTCTACTCTGGACATCGGGATCTTGTTTAGCTCAGATCTATCAGATCGCCATCAAGAAGTTTATGCAAGGCCTTGGTTCAGCTCGGTGTTTCAACCACACACCACACACCTTGGACGCTTGTCCATTGGAGCTCTCATGGCATCGGAGCCCTGCGACCCTGTTGTCTAGTCTCCTGCTGCTGCAGATGCTAGAGTGGCTCGTTCGATATTGGCTCAATAGTCTGCAGCAGTCCGACAAGATGTCGCATCGGCCGACGCGTATTTCACATGCAGAGCAAAACGCAGAGCAAAACGCTCCCATTGAATATCTGCAGCTAGGTGCTGGGGTGGTAACGAAGTTTATGGCTGGAAGTCCAACGTTGATATCCTGTGGGAGTGAGCTTTTACGACAGCAGGCAGCTCTCCCATCTAGTAATAGACAGAGCCCATTGGATTGGACTTCACGGTTCCCAACGGACGTATGACAGCTAATAACTGCAAACGACAGATGAGAGCGATACTTTGGACAGGCTTTCCCGCTTTCGGCCCTCACATTGCGTGAGTATGATGCTAGTCCGCCATTAATTAGGTAATGGTTGATGCCAGTCTCTCCCATGAAGCATGTGAATTGTGAGGGGGCTCCGAGTCTAATGGCTTCCCATTCCAACTCGGCTGAGACAAGACTCAAGGTTCGTCGACATACAGAGGCCCTGTGCCATCGCCTGTTGCAGGTGGCTTTGCTGCGAGCCATGAGTCTTCCAACCCTGGGACGATATGCAAATCCTTTGGCACACAGGAAGATGCCGGCGTCCGAGAGGAAGACAGCTTCTGCCAAGGTAGCATCGCGGACAGCCTGCAAGAAGCTATGCCCCTGGCTCCCGAGCTTCTGGCAGCTCCGTTGAGACAACCCGCACCTAGTGTCGGCCCTAAGGCCCCTGGATCCCGCAGGAGAGTTTTTGTGGGGTATGGGCTGGACCGAAGTCTAAACTGGGCGAGCTGGGGAGACCCAGGAGTCCCTTGTCTTGGGGGGCTCAAGGGTCCATCCTCCCCTTGACGACACTCCTTCGATCGAATAGCCTCATCCAGCTCTGCTACCCTTGAAGGAGAGAGGCTGGTACTTTTGCTACAGACAAGATCTCACCCGGACGACCATGTCCTTACTTGGAAATCTCCTCGTCTAGGTAGACTAACAAGGGACCTATTACGTTCGCCAGCAGAAGAGGCAGAGAGCATCGGTGCCCACAGACTCGAGACGTATCTTCCAGACCGCATTTCCTGCTCGAAGACGACTTGGAAGGCACGTTCAGATAATGTTTTGGGTCCATGCAACACTGAGACATCACATAGGCCCTGGATGTAACACCAAAAGACTGTTGTTTTTGCTCCCAGGTGGCAATGTCGGCCAACACGGTGCATGAATCATCATCGAATGGAGGAGGCATTGGCAAGAGAGGTCACTCATAGCCGCATGGGGAAAGTCGAGAATATTGAATATTCACATGCAGGACGCCATGGTTCAGACCTAGGAATTGACTTTGTTGAGACGCATCTCGGCGGCTAGAGCAGGAACATGGGGTCTGTCGACGGTCGTAAGTTTCGTATTCGACGCTTTCGGTCGAGGGGACAATCGAGATACCTGAGTTGGACACAGACAATATGCTGGGTGCCAATGCTGTTGGCTCTGGAAAAGGTATTCAGAAAGTATTTTTGGCCAGATCAATCCCTTCGGACTTATGCCACTGGACGTCATATCACGGTCGCCTTCTTCTCTCCTCAGGCTTGGTCTCAGAGGGCTAGAATGGGTGGATGGGATTTCTATATAAAGCTCTGTTCCAATCCTCTATCAGCATACTTTCCAGCATCCTCCATCCAACACAGAACGGTATTCACAACTTTCCGTCGACTTTTCTCCTTTTACTTCACCACACCTAAAAAAAATCTACTTCCATCATGGGTGACGCTCGCTCGTCTTCTGTAGCCCCCTCCAGGGAAGGCAACCTAGTTGCTGTGGACCCCTACGCGCTTGTTCAAGCCATCCTCGGCAATCGTGCCGAGAGTGTGGTCACGGAGACGGACCGGACGGCCATGGACTACGATGACCTGCCCGACATCCACGCCGACATGATGATGTCCGGCCCCGATCGTCAGCCCCGGCCTGATGAGCAGCCCAAGAACGTGAGGGTCGGCTGTGCCAACCCTTATGCCTTGGTCGAGGCCATCCTTGGCCGACGCATCGACAGAAACTCGGTCCAGTCTGCCACCTTGATCTCCCAGGTGCTTCAGACCGACTATGACGAGCTCTTCGACATGCGCAGCCGCTCAGTGCTCTATGCGGGCCTCACACTCAACGAAAAGGAGCGCCGCGCCGAGCAGCTCTCGCAGAAGGACATCCGCCTCCTGCGCGAGCGCGACCTCATCACCCCGGACCTGTCCCGCGTCCACCGTCTGAGTGACCTGCAGCAGATCGGGATCAAGGACCTGAACCAGATCCAGGTCAAGCACGCTCGCATCACCAACGGCAAGATACGCCTTGTGATCCACGCCAACTCCGAGGGCAACCGTGTGGCCCGCCAGGTGTCCAACCGCGAACTCACCCGGACGCTGAACGATCTCGTCACGCCCTTCCGCATCCGCCAGGACGACGATGATAACACCAACCCCGGCCGCGACCGCAACAACTGGTCGCCGCCCAACGGATCCTGGCGCGACATGTACGACTATTTCTTCCAGTCCGTCAACAGGCGTCTCATCAACGACGTGACCAACTTCAGCATCGGCGACGGCCGCCGGGTCACCCAGCACTACTTTGACGACCCGGAGCAGGGCGCCACCACCAACAGCTGGTTCGTCGCCGCCCTCTTCTCCGTCTTCTGGGCCGACCCGGCCTCCATCAACCGGGCGACGCGCGTGCACCCGCACAATGAGTGCCTGGACGATGATGACAACCGAAACAACAACAACAGCAACAACAACAACAGGCAGCACCATCTGCGCGTGCGCTTCCACGACAAGGGCGGCAACAACAACAGCCGCACCGAGACGGTGGAGGTCAACTACGAGATCCCCATCACCAACTCGAGCAGCGAGCCGGTGTACTGCCGCGCCAGCGACCGGGCCGACATCTGGCCGGCGCTGTACGAGAAGGCCTTCGCCAAGTGGATCAGCGGCAGCAAGAGCGACCGCCCGGACATCACCGTCACGCACTCGGGCGACCCCGTCAAGGCCATGGCGCAGCTCAACGGCCGCCATCCGCAGTACTACCGCTGCGAGAACCACGACGCCGACGACCTGCTCGGCGTGATCCGCAACAACTGCGTCAACAACCGCACCATCAACCCCTTGTGCGCCTGGACGCACGCCACGGGCCACCAGTACCGCGGCAGCAACCTCGTTGCCAACCACGCCTACTCGGTGTGCGGATATGCCATCGTCGGTGATCGGCAGTACATTGTCCTCCGGAACCCTTGGGGAGTCACCGAGCCTCAGGGACTCACCAGCTATCCCGGCATTCTGCACCGAATGGACCCGGAGTTGTGGCAGCCTGCTGAGTTGCTTGACCAGGGCGGCCTGTTCGCCATGGAGACTCGGGCCTTCAGGGATGCCTTCCAGTATATGGGAGTTGCGAAGTAGCTGAGTAGGCATCTAGGTAGCTACCACCCACTACGTCTTGAGGGGGTGGGGAAAAGCTGGCCCAGACAGATTGTGGATGAAGATCGGAAATCTGACTGAAAAGCATGGGTGGGACTGAAAAAGAAAACATCGAGTGGATGGGCATGGGAATGCTGACCTCTTGTCACTCTTTTCTTTGGCATCGGGGGCCAAATGCGCAGACCCTGTCTGCCGTAGCCAGAATTATCAGTAACTCTCCTTAATCAAAACTCTTTTGTTTTCTTATCTGCTGTCCAAAAACACCTTCCAGGCCTCCGGCTCATCCGGACCAAGTCCCAGGACTGCGCTTCCGATCCCGTGTCGGCTTATTCGACTCGGCCTCGGAGACTCCGCCCACAAAGAGACATGCGCTAATGCCAGCTGATCATCTTGCATGATCTGATAAGTCTTTTCCCTCCTTCATTCGTTGCCTGACTCGAGATTATGGACCTCTGTTGTCGTTGTTGAGCAGGATCTCAGGACATCCGAGTGTCTCGTAAAGCCGGTCCAAGTTCGGCCGCGGGATATTTATATTAATATGCTGAGGCTGTGAACTGAGGACAACAGCCACGTTTTACCGACGTGTCAGTTTGGTCCTACATTCCCATTTAAACATGTGTGTTTTCCCTCCCCCGTTTGAGAGGGTAAGTCGCCGATCATCGTCAACTGCATCCTCACCCCCCCCCCCCAAAAAAAAAGAGAAGAAAAAAAAAACAGGCTCACATCTTCACTCGGTTCACCATGGCCGTGTCTGATGTGCTCAAACTCATCCAATTCGCCATCCCCTACATCTTGACCAACCTCTGGAGAAAACTAACCCAGCTGCCCGGCTCCTTCATCCACCGCCTGACCTACCAGCGCGGCCCGTCGCCCAAGAACGTCGTGATAGTCGGCGGCTCGTTTGCCGGGGTTCCTCTTGCCAAGCGCCTCGCCGAGGTGTTCCCTAGCGGATGGCGGGCGGTCCTGGTCGAGAAGAACTCCCACTTCAACTACTTGTTCGCCTTTCCGCGGTACTCGGTCGTGCCCGGCCACGAGCACAAGGCCTTCATCCCATATGACGAGATCATAGCCAGCGGCCGCAAGGGTGTTCCCGAGGGCATCCTCGAGAGGAAGAGGGACACGGTCGTCGGGGTTGCGGAGGAGGCGGTCACGCTGGCGTCGGGCGAGGTCGTCCCGTACGAGTACCTCGCTATCGCGACGGGGACATCGTCACCTTACCCGTCGAAGCTTCTCTCGTCGGAGAAGTATTAGGAGTGTGAGGAGTTACGATCCATGCAGGACCGGATTCGAGATGCCAGCAGGGTTACTGTCGTCGGAGGAGGTGCGGTGGGCGTCGAGCTGGCAACTGATATCAAGACTTATTATCCCGAGAAGAGCGTCACCCTTATCCACTCAAGGGACAGGCTAGTACATTCGTACGGGCCAAGGCTACATGAACGGGTGATGGAAACGATGAACAAGTTGGGCATCCAAACTCGTCTTGGACAGAGGCCGGAGATCATAGCCACGGACATGGAAACCGCCAAGCTTTCTCAAGGCTTGCGATTTGCGGATGGCTCATCGGAGTCCTTTGACTTGGTTGTGAGTACGTTTCTTGACGTCTCCACGAAGATGTTGCAACTAATTCTTTTTTTTTCTTTCCCCCAGCTACCTTGCACCGGGCAAACTCCCAACTCTGCAATTCTGCATTCAAAACTACCAGACAGTATCTCGCCGGACTCTGGTTGCATTCGAGTTCGCCCAACGCTGCAGGTAGCATCTACTGAGAATGTCAAGGGCAATACGTTTGCTCTCGGCGATGTGGCCGAGACCGGGGGACCCAAGATGGGTCGTGCTGCCAAAACGCAAGCCGAGGTTGTCGCGAGCAACATCATGGCGCTGATCCAGGGCCGGAAACCCTCTCGAGTTTACAAACCATGGACGGCTGTCGAGGGGGCCATGAACTTGACACTGGGCATGGTGAGTGGTCCTCTGCCACCGTGTTGTCCCCGTATACCTACCCTGCTAACTGGATGTAGTCTGAAGCTGCCTTATATGCGGCCAATGAAAAGGGGCAAGATTCCCTGGTATCTATCTATCGTGGAAGAGAGGATGCAGAAGCGAATAGGTTCTGGAGAATGATGGGGTCCAAGTTCGACGAGGCGCTTGCAGCAAAGGATGCGTGAGAAGCTTGAAGCAGAGCAGCAAATGCTAAGCTTCCAGGCAAATGCCCATTTAGAGCTGGATAGATCCTAAGAAATACGATTAGCCGACCTATGAGTACCTTTTAGTCTGAGATGTGCAATACTTATTGTAGTATTTCAAGCCTCTTGGACAGCATAGTACGGCGTCCAGGCTGCAGTTTCTCGACTCTCTCCCGAACCACTCAGCCTTCAAGCACGTCAAAGAAAAGGAAGGGGAAAAGAGAAGAAGAAGATGAAAGTGGGCGGGGGGCGTGAGACAGAGACATATTTTGGTTTCCAATATAGAGTGGTTAAAAGAATTAGCGTGCGAGAGGTTGGAATTGAGAGATTGTTCCACACTGCTGATCTCAGTCAAAACTGATGAGATGTTGTCACTACTGTATGTTTCTACGTCTCCGGGATATCTAGAAAATTTGGCACGATTGCTGCGTAACAAAGCAAGACTTCCTCCGCACATAGAGAACCAAAACAAAACAAAGCATCCTCGGACATCTACCTTACATTAGACCTGCACCCTCGACAAGTGTGCCGTCAACCACTCCTTCGCGCCATAGTTCATCGCCACAGCCGTCACCGCCGCGATGCCACTGCCAACCATGGCGACGGACGTGAACAGACCCCACAGTCCCTTCTTGATGGCCATGTTGCCGATGTCGTGGAACATGGCCGAGTCGTTGACATTGGGGAAGGGCATATCCGGGACCGGCTTTCCCAGGAACTCGCACAGGGGCTCCCAGCCGTCCCCCAGCTTGTACTCGAGCAGCTGACCGGGCTTGGCCTTTGCGCGCACCTCGGCGTAGTGGGCCTTGTAGATCTCCTTGGCGGTGGTGGCCTGCTCCTCCTTGGAGCCGGCGAGCCAGACGGCGCGGGAGAGGCGGAAGTAGGGATCCATGAGCCGGCCGAACTTGTAGTGCATGAGGTTCAGGATGCACCGCAGGCCCAAGCTGGGCCACTGCACGACCATGATGGTGGTGCTGAAGGACTTGAACCACTTGTCGAGGTCGCGCTCGACGAGGACGACCTTGGCGTCCGGGTAGGCCTCCATCAGCTCGACGGCGAAGAAGCAGCCCGGGCTGTCGGTGGTGGCGCGGTACTCGCCCAGCAGCTGGTCCCACTGCTCGCGGCCGAAGGGCTGGAGGTCCGGGCGCTTGTCGGGCGTGAACTTGGCCTCGGCGGCGTCGGCCCACATGGCGAGGTCGCGGGTCCGCGAGACGGCGGTGGACATGTGGGCGACGGGGCCGAGGCCGAGGATCTCGAGGGCGGCTTTGATGGCTGGTCGTTGTCAGTGTTGCCGAGAAGAGAAGAAGAAAAACACACAGCCTGGTGGGACCTCGCATGGTAGTCGGGGACGTACATGATGTGCCTGTCCGGGGCATACCGGGGCAGATGACCTCGAACGGCACAGTCCTGGTCCGCGTCCTGGGATCCTCCAGCGTGTCCGACTCGAACATCAACTTGGTGGCCTCGCCCACGATGGCGCGCCGATCGACGCTCTTGGTGTTGTTGGTCGCCGCCATCTCGTCTCACGTCTGTAGCCGGGGGGTTGGCTAGGGTACAGGTGCGACTATGTGAGCGGAGGTGAGTAGGATGAAGGAATGACTGCTCCAGTGGTGAGAGTACGTGATGGTCTCGAGACTACCTGAAGAGACACGGAGTGTTGTGCTTTATTGGCCTCACGACACTGGTGTATTACACGGGTGTATCTGGCAAGATTTGATAGGCTTCACGAGGCAAACCTCGGCGTGAGGCCGGGTAAAGTGCATGCCCGAGATGCCGATCTTTCGACCGTACAGGGGGTTGTTTTCCTTCTGGTACGAGGTACTCCTTCTGGTACTTTGAAATCCGGCGGATGCATGCCCGAAGCGATTGTATGAAGCCCGCCCCTATTCAGCAGGCAATACAACCTTTGGAGGTCCGAGGATAACAAAGACACAGTCCACCTGCCCCATCCGACCGTCTCTTGTGGTAAGATCAAGACCATGCGAGAGTAGAGACTCCGAGAACAATAAGCGAAATTTAGGAGCAGGTAACGACTTAGGCATGTATGTACTAGGTAAGCCATCGTTGCATACATTTAGGTACCTACGGTAAGAAGTAATGGTTGGTGGGTTCCCAACGCCCTCCTATCCCACCTGGGCTTGCATCACCATCGAGGATAGTGCTATCCAGGAAACGGAAACGGAACTTTACAACAACTTGCACAGGAATATCTGCGAGGTCTTGGTAACATGTCCGGGGCGGATCTTCAACGCATCGCTCGTCCACCTCCGACGGGCCCCTGTTCCCTGTCGCTTCCCGCATGTCTAGACCGACCCCCTCTGTGGATCTATCACACACCATCTATATCTACCCCTCCCGTAGGATCCCTTAGCGGCAGATCAGGCTGCGGCTCTGCAGACAGGGACAGGGGCCACAGGGCTGTGGGTGCCAGGCGTGGAGACCGGGTTGATACTCCACCGTCCTTATCTCACTCATCACACTCATCACTGCCCGGCGACCTCCTTCTTCTGTCCAAGTCGACGGGGACGAGACACCACAGGATCCCCATCCACCCTTCGGTTATGCAACTCTCGGACCCGGCCCCAGGAGACCGCAAGCCGCTCAGGCCCGCCCTCGACGGCGAGACGCTACCGGAGATGACAATGGATGGGTATTTCTTTGCGAGCAGGGTCCACCGACTGCCGCATCTTTCGCATCTTTCGGTAATTCTTGGTGACGACCCTCCCTGAAAGGACCCGAAAGTACCTCTACCTGTTCCCCGAGCCAGACTGACCACACTTCTCAGCCTCTCGACCTCTCAACCTCTCAACCTTCTAGAGCGCCCACCATCCCACCAACTAGCTGCCCTCAGAGGTTACGACGTAGTGGTACAGGGGCGGTAAACCATGCAACGAGGCGAGGCTAGTCCCTCGATACGGGGTCCTGGGACCGCACCGCCCGCCCTTATTCGCCCTTGGGACGTCCCAGACACGCGATTTCCTCGTTCCTAGGGGTCCTCTACATCTCCACTCTAGGCAGTTGGCGATGAGAGTCGCATCGTCTCCAACAAGACATATCCCCCCAGCAGCCGCCACCTGACAGCCATCCCGATGCGCCACTGCCATGTTTCACCCACGCCGTCGCCGGGCCCGGCTGCAACCTCGGGTCCCCAGCGCGCTTGAACAGATCCCAGGCCCAGATGCTACTTTGTATCACGGATCTGGCCCCTTGGCCCAGCCGCCTCGCTCGTCCTTAGCTCGCCCCCGAGTCTTCCGCTCGGATCAAGGTCGAAATACGACGGATTCGTCCAGGAACGGAAGCCGGACTCCGACCTCTGGGTAGGTCGTGAACTCATTCGGGAGCCGACTACTCACTTCTGGATCCTTGATCGCACCAGGTGGCTTGATTCCAAGCTTGTTTGGCACGGTCCTCGCATGGGGCTTTCCTTCTTCTGGACTTGGAATTGCCATCTTTGCTTCTAGACGTGCGGTGGCTGGGAATTCGGGGCTCGTAGTTCGACTGGTCTGGACAATCCATGATGGGACTCACGGTTACAACGAAACTCACTCATCTCACAAGATGTCGATCGGGGGTTAGATCCAACAATGAGTTGTACTGAGTATCAGAGGCATGTAGGGAGTCAAAAGAATGGGGGAAAGGGGTAAGATTCCTCACCTATTTCGCGGCTAGACCATACCTCGCAGAACGTTGCTCGCCGTCTGTTACTCCTACTATGCGCTGCATTCACAGCATCTCCAAATCAAACGCGCTCTGTTACCCCACTATCTTCCACTTGCATATAAGTCCACCTGAGTTGCCTCTGTTAGTCACAGCAATACGCAGACTTTAGATTTGAGGACTCACGGGCTCATAGTCAACCCGACAGTATAACCTCGCTTTTTGAGTTGATGGTACTGGTGCAGAGTTTCGACCGCGTAGATATCCTGCCAACCTCCAATCAGGAGAATAGGTGGGTACTTTGGTGGTGTCCGAGGCGCTTGCGTGCTGTGTCGGCTTCCAAAACTCCATTGTGTGGTCCCCTCTGATATCGCCCTGGGAGCTAACTAGGCAGCCACTTGTGGAACCACTTGTATGTGGGTGAATCTTCCCCCAGAGGTTTCTTCACATCGTCCAAAAGTGGCACTGTTCTCTTCGCAGCCATGTTTCCGTTTGGGGGGGCAGCCAAGATCGAGTACGCGGCCGAGAGCCATTTCTGAGACTCCCTAATCACGCTGTTCTTGGCCCAGTCAAGAAGTGGAAGCCAAAACGACCCGGTTCCCCAAACCGCGTCACTGAAGTCGTGAGACGCGGCTGTGATGACAGCGGCCGCGTGGTCATCCAACGGCTCGCCGGAGTCCATCAAGGCCCACTGCGTAAGGCCTAGATAACTCTGTCCCAACGTTGCGAAGGATCCTGTGTACCATGGCTGCTTGTGCGTCCATCTTACCACTCTGGGCCTATCCGCTACTCTCTGACGCGCAGGGTCGAATAGTCCCCTATAGCCGAACATACCGCGGACGCGAACTAGGAGAACGTTATAGCCACGGGCTGCCCAGACGCGACCTAAGGAAAGGTCGAACGGAAATCTTGCTCTATATGGATTCTGTACCTGAATGGTACCTGCTATAAGAGTTTAGACCGTGGCGACAGGCTGGTAGAGGTTGGCTGCCAGCTTGACAACTGGATCTTCTCCGAGTGGGATCTTCATAAGCTGCAGCGTATAGCGGTTGCGCTCTGGCGACAGTCCTGACGCCCATCCTCCTACACGGTCCACGAGGGCGTCGACTATGCCTCGCTTCGAAAGCTTCCCAGCCATGTGAATGTCTAAAAAATGTTAGAGTATCGGGGAAGCTACGGGTTTGAATTCCTTAGAGTTAACCAAGAATAGGAGATCGAGTTTCAAGCGGAAGAAAGACTGCAATATCTGCAATGCCATTACAGATGTGTTCACCAGTAGACAGCACTTGTGAGATGAGGAAGAACAGGCTGGATGATGGGAGCCTGGCGAAAGGACTCCGCGCCACATCCCATCCTGTATCTTCTCAGCCGCACCGCTTACCTAAGTAGGTAATGTAATCCGCGGCAGCCGCGCAGCCGCGCAGAGTGCGGTTTTCCGCGCCCTCTGGATAGTCGTGCATAAGCGAATTTGTCTTAAATTTAAGAAAGTGTGAACTATTTGTATGTAGTGAAAAGTTATTATATTGCTGGTAGTTTGAATGGTGGTGATACTGTAATCTTTGCCCTCTTCTTCGAAGCTATGGAAACCGCCAAGGCTTTGGACCGGTGTAAAGAGACGGCTCTGTATCTTCTCAGCACGCCGAGCATTATACAGGATCTCGCTCGTCCCTAAGGAATTTGTTTAATGGTTCTTTTATTACCATATTGGAGATGAAATATAACCCAAAGGAATCAGCATTGATTTGAATTGGAGGTGGCCCAAGGTCGGTGGTCAGGATGCACATAAGGACCTACTCGGCATTTGCCAACTTATCAAGCTGAGAATCTTCAAGTTTTAATTATGTTCTGCTCTATAGATTCAGAATTTGTGCGGTCCGTAGGTATTGTAGGCATTGGGCGATGGTTGCAGTAAGTTCCTTTAACCTTCTTTGTTGGGACTAAAACGGTAGTGTGGGACCAATCGTCTTTGGCCCTGTGATATATCTGCACTATCATTTAGCAAAGAAAGCCATCTGTTACTTCCGGAAATTTTACAGCATATAGGTATATCATCAAGCGCTTTGTGCATGAAGTCGAAGAAAAAGAACTGGATCCCCTCCGAGTCTCTTCTCAAAAAGGTGCTTTCTTCAGAGCCATACCTCTGCTTAATGTTGTGAGTCAAAGTGGTGTGTGTGTCTGGACCAAATTGTGAAAACTTTATCTGCCCGTCGTCCCTCCGATGGTTCGTTTGGTCAGAAACATAACTTCTTCCTTGCCAGGTAACACGAACAATGTAGGACCCGCTCTTAGTTCTGAAGCTTGAAACTATTTCCATTGATTTCTGTTCATACTCCCTGCGACTGGGATTTCATATACATCATTGCAAATGCCGTATTGCTGTCCTCATCAGGCAAGATACGATGTTGTGAGTGGCGAGACATTCGCGACGGTTTGAGTGAGGATCTTGCACCATAGAATGCTCGAACTGCGGTTGAACTGGATGCTCCAGAGGATATTCCAACAGCATTCTTGAGTAGGCTTTCGAACAGTGACTTCAGCGGTGGAATGGAGGCTGCTGCCAAACCAGTATTGAGCTCAGCTCGAGCCCAGATTGTAATCATAGACCCGTCATCTGCAAAAGTGTCAGCTGTAGTCCTCACTTCGAAGCGAGATCAGTACACAGAGGTGACTGGTGTGTGTCCAAGAGAATTGTACGTACAAGTTGGGTCGGTTGTATTTCCAAGTTTCGGCAGGTCTGGCAACTTCGCAATGGAACAAGCAGTGGCGGACAGTCCGATCAAAAACAGAAAACGAAGAGCCCATTTGTTGTACACAGACACCTTAACATTCCGCAAATAGTACAGAGGGCTGAGTGAGAAGAATATGTCGGTGACAATATTACCGACTATATACCGTCAGTCATACACAGTCAAGCGGCTTTCTGTGGCTTTTCAAGCTGGAGTGCGAAGGCAAACTTCCACCTACCGGTCTGGCCGTATGAGCTACCCACAACGTACTTCGAGGGAATGCAGGTATAATGGTCGAGGCTTCTGTTCCAGATGGCCTCTATTGGTGTACAGGCAAAGATGCTTCCAATCATCACAAGGGCATTGCAGAGCACGGAAATGATCGTGAACCCACAGACATTCCACACCATACCTCGTCCAAGCTCTAGACGGAGCAATGATGAACCAATGCTGATTTTCAGGAGGGCCATGGAGAAGCCATTGATCAATATAGCAAAGTTCGAAAACTTCAAGGCCTGGACCGCCTCAGAGGCTTCCAAACGGTAGATAGATGTACCGTATCCGTGAGAACATTTGATGATTGTGAGAGACATTGACGCGATGTTGCTGGCCTAGGAATGACCGCCGTGAATGTCAGTATAATTTGAGCGCAGGAGCGTCGTGGACAAGAGGCACTATACCAACGCCAAGCACATGAAGTAATCATCCCATCCGTGTGCCTTTGATTTGGCAAATCTGGCAAATAGCCTCGCCACGACGAAGACAGCGCCCAGGAGAGTAAGAGCAATACTTGAGTAAAGAACTTTATCGGTCTGGATGGAGCTGTTGACGGTGGTCCCATCGACAGCCATAATGAACATAGTGGCAGTGTCAGAAGTGTGCATTGATCTCGCATTCAAATCTTGAAAGGCAGCGCTTGCGAGACTGAGTTTAGAATAGGAGGACTAAAATTCTCAAGAAGGAAGGCAAATCTTTGAACCATTTAAGGTGAAAGAACGTATCGGATGGAGCACCGTAATGTAGTCCAGAACAATAGTCTCACCGGCTGTGGCGTGTTCCCATGGCTCAAGGGAGCTCTTTTGGGCGCATGTTGCAGAGACGTGCTCAAACGAATGGACCAGCAGCAACCTCTTGCCTGAAATGATGCTACCTAACGGACCGTCGCCCCAGAATCCGGACGTCAAGGCTAACCGCGAGCCTTTCGGGGTGCATCTTCCAGGCTGCCTTTCTTGATTCCTGCCTCACCGCCCCAGCGCCGCCATATTTATCCTGCAATTTCAACCAAGGAGCCAGCATGCCGAGATGTTTACTACGTTCCTCTTCGGACATCGCAATAAGAGAAAAAACTGGGCGGCGAGTGCTCCGGTACGGTACAGCGCAGCAGCTTCATCGGAAGGGGCCGGATCTTGAGAAGTCCTAACTTGGCCAAATATGTCTGAACCCATCCCATCCGCCCCACTATCAAGCATGTCAAGCAAGGGACAGATTGTTCGGAAACACTGGTTGTGTCCGGTCCGTCGGCAAATGATGGACCTAGTTTCCGAGAAGACTATAGTCAGACCCATATTTACACAGATATTCCCATCAATGGCAGCATAGCAACCCAGCTGCATGCAACGATCACACGCGGCAATCAAAATAATCGACGAGGCCTAGTACAAGCACTTCGCGCTTCCCATGGGCGCCAGCGCAGGCGATATCACCATGCAAGGGGATTTGACCAAGGTGCGGCCAACGTGCACGGCGAAATTTGACTAGGCAACCTCCTCGCCGAGATCAATGCAACCCTCAGCAACAAGGTTTTTCTTAGGCCTCCTCGTTCCCTTGCCCAGAGAGATTTGCATTCGAAATCAACGCCTGCCATCTCTTGACTCTCAGTGATTGTGCTTCATTATGATTTCGTCAGGTCTTTTCTTAAGCACCCTGTTCCTCTCAGCCTCGTGTGCGGCGTCCACGCATCGGGAGCGAGCGGACAATGAGTATGATAGGTACGTGGTTGCTGGTGGTGGCCTGACGGGACTAGTTGCTGCTGCTCGCTTGTCAGAGGATTCAACAGGCAAGTGACATTCACACTCTCCCGGGATACTGGCATCGAATATCTGACACATACTTTCCGATGGTACAGTATCTGTTTTGCTGTTTCACAGCGAGTGGTAGGTTGGCAAGAAAGCCAGTCTTACTCCAGGAGTACTCAACTATATGTCCATTCCCAAGCTCCTCTGCTGGTATCTTAGGCCAAACGATTGTAATTCTAAACCTGACATTCAAAAATTGCCGATTTCGTTATGATCCATTACTTTATGTGTTCGATTCGTTTCTATGATCTATTCGATGCTATGATCTATTCGTTTCTATGATCTATTTGTTTCTATATCTAATCCATCTTTTACTCGGATGTTAGAGGAAAGGTAATCCCTACGTAACCAGGGAAGAGAAAGAACAAAACAGGTACTAGTGATACATAAGACTTGTACACCTTGTACACCTTGTACACCTCATCGATACAGACGACCAACTCACTCTGCCAACTAAGCAGTAGACCCAATCCAGTTGAAAACTTTGGCAAACGACTGCTGCTGCCCATAATGAAAACTCCACTCATGACCCGTGTTCGCAGGGACGTAGTAATCAAACGATTTGGCCGCAGGGAACAGCGAGATGCTCTTCGCCACGGTGCTAGAGGCGCCGGTCCCACAATCGGCCGCGTTGAACGTACCGCAAAAGAAAGCATCTTTTTGGCCCGTCAGCACAAACACACGACCCTTATACGACGTGGGTGCCACTAGCGCTGCAAACACAATCGAGTATATCTCGCCCAAGGTGCTGGTACCCTGACCCGTGAACGCATGGATAGGAAGCGCGGGATCGTAGAATTTCCCGGCGATTGGCGAGTCATAGCCGTAGTAGGTCTGTAAACCAGCCCAGGTCACGTTCGTGGAGGTGATATAGCCCGAGGGCAAGGACCCGTAGCGGGCCGGGTACACACTGGCCGCAGGCTTCGTGGTATTGCCAGCGCTGCCCATCTGGAGCGTCTTGGCCGTCACCGAGGTCCAGCCGGTGAGTATGGTGCGGCCGAGGTCACGCGGGTACTTGGCGATTAAGAGCTGGCCAAGGACAGAGCCGGCCGAGTGGCCGACGTAGAGGGTCTCGGTGAATTTGCGGCCCAGGAAGCCGGCCTTGATCTGGTTGATGACGGCATGCACGGCCTCGACTTGGGCGGGAAATTGCACCACCAACAGAGGGTCCGGGTGGCTGGATTTTCCATTGCCCAGGCGATCGATGGCGAGGGTCGGATATCCCAGCTTGGAGGCATACTGCACCCACGAGTAGTTTGCACCGTGGTAAGGCTGACCGGTACCAGGCTGGCCATTGTTGAGCAACGAGTAGTCATAAGCGTTGAAGTACGTGTGGTCGCGCTCGGACCCGTGCACCAGCAGCTGGAGCACGTCGCTGTGCCCAGCGACTTGAACTTCGGGCTCGCAATACTGGCCGAAGATGCTGTAGTTTCCAGAGATGGGCAGGTTGATGAGCTGTCCAAGGGACAGACCAAGAAACGAGATTAGACTTTGGAGGGTCAAGCTCGAGGGAAGCTGGACGTTGGTTGCTGAGATGGCGATGGGGATCGAGACGCCTCGGCAGGTAGGAACCGCAGTGGCTGTGGGCGCCAAAAAAGGTACAATAGCAAGAACGAGAGCTGAAAGAGTGTGCATGTTTGCTATATATAATGAAAGACGACACGATGGCGAAGCGAAAGGACGGTTTGTGAGCCTGATTGAGGCTTTTCATGGCCATCGTGAGGCTCCCCTGATTATATATATATGTATCCATACCGAACTAATAAACTAGAACAATACAAAATAGAAGTCCGGTCCCCGTGAGCCAGGAACATTGAAACCGACCATGTTTTCCGTCGTACGATGGGCACGGACTAGCTTTGAAGAATTAGAGCGAGCACTTGCTAAGGAAAGATGGCTAATCTAGTCGAAAGAGAACACGAGAAAGTTCATCGGCCGCTACATCTCCTACGAAATCCCGAAATACCTGAGTTCGTATTATACACCGTTGTTGGCAAAGTTCCAACATCCTTGATTTGGCTCACGTGGCTGAGGACGCGTTTTCTAACAAGTTGAAGCTTCAATCAATTCAAAAATGGGTAGAGATGTGAGCCAGCGTTGGATTGATTTAAGGGACGCGAACAGGCATATGATTAATCGGTTGACTATGTGTTGTGGTAGATAAACTGTCCATACTCAAAGTGAACACACAGCAGATGCCGAGGTTGTGCGGATTACTATTTCCTCCGCCTGAGAGAGTAGATAGAAATCACTAAACAACGAGGCTAGGAAAGGAACGCAGCGTCGGCTGAGCGGGATACGAAGGTGCAGACCACTAGGCCTTATCTACCTAACGCACGGAATACCTTAGGTACCTAGGGGCATGGGGATTGACGATGATCAGAAGCACCCGAGCCCACAGCTACATGAATTGTTGTGTTGCGCAAAAGCGTGCGCTTATGCGGTGTATAAGCTGTATACCTATATCCTATCAAATACCCCCTAGTTTATACGGATTTCCGTATAAACTGAATAATCAGAATGCTCCTCCAGGTCCTTCGACTACTTGTATCTTAGGGTTACGGTGGTCAATCCTACGGACTGCATTCAAATATACGACCTTCGTATCTCGAGTACTTCTAATCGGAAGTGGGTCCCGGATAAGATATAGGGGCTGGTGCTAAATAATAATAATTTTCATTAACGTGGTTATACATCGAGTCGGTCACGACATCGAGTCGGTCACTTTTCGCACTACCTACTACTTCAATTGACCAGAACTCCATAATAATATATGAAATTCATTCAAACTACTCGGAATAATCGTCGCTATCTATTTCTCCAGCTTCTGGATATATTCGCGTATTATAGCCAGTCTTACAGCAAATGCTATACGATCGTAAACCCGTCCGCCTCCGTTTAAATATATTACTATTTTTATACTCTTCCTCTAATTCCTTACTAACTATACCCTTCTCGACTAAAAGCTTCCTTGCATTAAGTATAGAAAGGTCTCCTCTATCTTAGACTCGAGTCCTTTTTACTTTATAGCGCTTGCTTAGCATTATATTTATATTACGA
>MUZH01003664.1:0-19294 GCA_003012965.1 Juglanconis oblonga
CCTCAACCCTAACCCTCTCCCCCAACCCTCTTCCCCAGATCTTGGCAACCTGAAAAGTACGGGGACCAGAAAAAGCTGCGGGGTCAACATGCAAGGCATGCAGCCTCACCGGAAAGAGATTCTGGGGAGAGTTCTGGGGTGAATTCTGGGGTGAAGACATGGACTGCATCTCTTAAGGGATGCAGAGGTGTTGCATCAGCCCACAAAAGTGACCGGAATCAGTTGATTTGTGCCACGACTTGTGCCACGCGGACTTCCCTTTACGGGTCTGATCGTTGTGCCGTCCAGAAAATCCGACACAATTCGTCACAAAATGTCCAAGCGGGCGGTAGAAATGGCTACCGAGCCTTGGCCGACGCGGATTTATGATTATACCCACGCAACCACGGAGTAGCTCCACCGGCAACTCGTGCCGGTTACGTTGAGCCTCTCCTCTCCCTCCCATATGGTCGGCAATTCTGGGCTCACCGTCGTGTGAGTTAAAAGAGAGCCCAGAGGACAGATGGATAGATGCCTTTGCTGAAACCATCACCTATCTCACCGACGACCCGCATTGGTGTCGAGCATTGCTTCACCAGCTTGACGTCAAGACTTGATATTTATCCCCTCCTCCAAGCACGCACTTGAGGCTCACCAAGGAACAGAAGCGGACCCAGACCCGGAGCCAAGCACCTGAAGAATGACATCCAAGGAAGCCCGGGCCCTCCATGGCGGTGAATACCGCCAGTTCCTGCCAGATCTGAGCATCCCTAGGTTCACGACCATGCAGCAGCAGGATGCTCATGTCTACGCCGAGGAATTCAAGAAGGGCGGTGTTCCGCCATGGCTTCATGCACTATACATGCACTGGCTGCAGCTCCTCAAGGAGCCCTTCAAGGGCGTCACAAACGATGGTTGGTGGAGCTCTGGGCATCTTGTCTGTGGAGCATGACTAACCAGAAAGCAGGCAAGGTCAGACCGGATGTCTTCAAGCTCCAAGACGAGGGCATCCCCATCGACGACATCGTCACCGCTACGCACGCCGTGGTCTCCATGCTCACTCCCGCCCAAGTGTCGCGTGTGAAGTACCACGTAGATGCGCCAGAGTGGCGGACGTGGAGCAACCCAGAATTTCTGTTGAGCGACAAGGGCATCCGGATGGATGAGGTCAGTCCTGAGCTGCGAGCCAACGTGCTCAAGGTGCTCGAGACCACGCTGTCTCCCGAGGGATATCAAAAGGCACTCGGTGCCACCCGCGTCAACGGGTTTCTGGGGGAGCTTGTCAAGTCTCCCGCGGTGATGAACGAGTTCAGCTACAACTTCGTCCTCTTCGGCGAACCATCCACGGACCGGCCCTGGGGATACTCCTTCTACGGTCACCATCTCTGCCTCAACATGTTCTTCTACAAGACCCAGATCGTCATCTCCCCATGGTTCACCGGTGCCGAGCCGAACCTCATCGACGATGGGAAGTACAAAGGAACACGGATCCTGGAGAGCGAGGAGAAGCTGGGCCTGCAGCTGATGCAGAGCCTCCCCGCCGAGAAGCAGGCCGAGGCGCAGATCTACAAGTTGCTGAGAGACCCAGCCATGCCTCACGGTCGGTGGAACCATGACGATCAGCGCCATCTCTGCGGTGCATACCGTGACAACCGAGTTGTCCCATATGAGGGCATCCTCGTCTCGGAGATGAGCTCCGAGCAACAAGAGCTCATCCTTGGGATTGTCAACGAGTATCTTCTCTTCCTGCCGGCATCAGCTAAGAAGATCCGGGTGGATCACATCAAGTCTTGGTTCCATGAGACATATTTCAGCTGGATCGGGGGCTACAGCGACACGGATCCGTTCTACTATAGGATCCAGAGCCCCGTGGTCATCATAGAGTTTGACCATCACTCAGGCGTCTTCTTGGCGAACAAGGAGCCGGCTAAATTCCACATCCACACACTTTTGAGAACGCCGAATGGAGGTGACTATGGGATGGCACTCAGGCCGCTTATTCCTGGCATCGACCAGAACTTCCTATGGCCGGGCGAGAGGGACTAGGTCATCGAGCGGGACATAGGCACCGCTCAGCCTCTCAATCACTTACCAAGTGACTAGGTAGGTAGGCAGCGTGAAAAGTCCGTAGCAAACCTTCTCTGTCTTGAGGCAATGCACTTTCGACCTCCTTCTGATCAGTGCCACAAAAGACCGAAGTCATTCCCGTACCTGCCTTTGAGAAGATAAAAGTGGGCCGCCTCCCCCGTCAGGATGACCTCATCGGCGCGTACGCCTGCAGCCTTACGCAACGTCACTCGGCCCGCGAGGCTGTCCCACTAACACCACCCGACCCGTGAATCAAAACAGCTTGTAGGTAAGAGCTTGTAGTCACTATTCTCAGATTTGGAATCGCCGTCTTCACCTCGCATTTGACCAGGTTGTCGACTACCACAGGAGGTCTCATCAACTAACTACCTGCTCGATCATCAACACGATTCAGCGAGTGTCTGCAATCTTGTCAAGATGCCTCACGAACAAATTGACCGTCCTGACCCCCCACCTCTACCCTCTCATCTCCCCGACCATGTCACGGACCTGCAAGCTCGCCCCGAGATACAACACCTGCCAGACGATGTACGGGACTCTCTCATGGACTTCCAGCGTGCAGCCTGCTACATTGCCGCAGCCATGATTTTCCTGAAGGAAAACACTCTTCTCGAAGCACCTCTGGAGCTCAAGCATGTCAAGCCGCGACTACTAGGTCACTGGGGGACCTGTCCGGGTCTGATCCTCGTCTGGTCACATTTGAACCTGATTCTACGCAATCACGAGGCCTCACTGTCCATGATGGTCATCATTGGCCCCGGCCATGGTGCTCCTGCGGCCCTCGCCGCCGTCTGGCTTGAGGGTTCGATGGGGAAGTTCTACCCTGGTCTCTACGATTGTACACGCCAGGGCCTCAGCAACCTCATCTCCAAATTCTCTGTCCCCGGAGGTCACCCAAGGTATTTTCAGACACTGAGATCTCGACGATCTATATTCGCTAAACCTTCCGTGTACAGTCATATCAACCCACAGACCCCCGGGATGATCCACGAGGGTGGCGAGCTGGGGTACGCCCTAGCTGTGTCATTCGGAGCCGTCATGGACAACCCAGATCTCATTGTGACGTGCGTGGTGGGTGATGGCGAAGCCGAGACTGGCCCTACAGCTGCGTGAGTGAGCCCCTGACTGCGTTCCAGCCGCGTCGATCGAGATGCTGACAGATGGATCTCAGTGCCTGGCACTCGATCAAGTACATTGATCCCCGAGAGTCTGGTGCTGTCATCCCGATCCTGCATGTGAACGGGTTCAAGATCAGTGAGCGGACAATCTTCGGCTGCATGGACAACAAGGAGCTTGTGGCCTTATTTTCGGGCTATGGGTATCAGGTCGCGGTGGTTGATGGGATCGACAACATCAACGATATTCTCTCGAGTACGTTGGAGTGGGCACTGGCGGAGATCCGCCGTATCCAAAAGGCTGCACGATCAGGGGAACCCATTGTGAAGCCGCGCTGGCCAATGGTTGTCCTGCGTACGCCCAAGGTATGTATTCCATCTTCTTCCCCAGGCTCCTTGTGAAATTGCTCTCTAATTCGGAAATACCGCAGGGTTGGACGGGACCGAAGAAGGTAGACGGGCAATTTATCGAAGGCTCGTTCCACTCTCACCAGGTACCTCTTCCCAAGGCGAATAAAGACGAGAGTCAGCTCAAGCTCCTTGATGAGTGGTTGTCGAGTTACGGGATCTCAGGCCTACTCGAAGAAGACGGCCATCCGACAGAGAGCGTCTTGAACATCCTACCAAAGACCGACGAGAAGAAGCTGGGCCAAGTGAAAGAAAGCTACAACCCAGTGATCGGCCTCGACTTGCCTGACTGGCAGCCCATGAGTCGGGAGAAGGGCGGAGAAGACAGCTGCATGCAGACGACGGGTCAATTACTCGAGGCTGTCGCGCAGCAAAATCCTACTCGGTTCCGAATGTTCTCCCCTGACGAGCTGGAGAGCAACAAACTCGATGCAATTCTAGACTGCACTGGCCGCAATTTCCAGTGGGATGACTACTCCCGCGCACAAGGGGGTCGTGTCATCGAACTGCTGTCGGAGCATTGCTGTCAGGGTTTCTTGCAAGGCTACACCCTCACCGGCAGAGTTGGCGTGTTCCCTAGCTACGAGTCTTTTCTCGGCATCGTCCACACTATGATGGTACAGTACTCCAAGTTCGTCAAGATCTCCTCGGAAGTCAAGTGGCGAAGCGATATTCCCTCCATCAACTACATCGAGACAAGCACCTGGGCGAGGCAGGAGCACAATGGGTTCTCTCACCAGAACCCGTCATTCATCGGCGCGGTTCTGAACTTGAAGGCTGCTGCTGCGAGGGTATACCTTCCACCTGATGCCAACTGCTTTCTGAGCACTGTCCACCATTGCCTGAAGTCCAACAACTATGTCAACCTCATCATCGGCTCCAAGCAGCCTACTCCGGTGTATCTATCAGCTAACGAGGCTGCTGAACACTGCCGTCGTGGTGCCGGCATCTGGAAATTCGCCTCGACCCACGACCTGGATGATCCAGATGTCGTCTTGGTTGGTATTGGCGTGGAGCTGACCTTCGAGGTAGTCAAGGCCGTTGAGCTCCTCAAGTCCTTGACGCCGGCGCTAAAGATCAGGACAGTCAACGTGACCGACCTCATGGTTCTGCGAGAAGAGTCGGAGCATCCGCACGCGATGAGCCGCCAGGAGTTTACCGAGATGTTCACCAAAGACAGGACCGTCATCTTCAACTACCACGGCTATCCCACCGAGCTCCAGGGACTCTTGTTTGGTCGGCCGGGGCTGGACCGCATGGTTGTCAATGGGTACCGTGAGGAAGGCTCGACGACTACGCCGTTCCACATGATGCTTCTGAATGGTGTGAGTAGGTACGACGTGGCTAAAACAGCACTGCAGAGAGCTGCGGAGAGGAATGAGGTGGTCAGCAAGGACTTGGACAAGGTCGTCGGTGAGATCGACAAGAGAATCGAGGATATCACTGGATACATATATAAGAATGGTCAAGGTAAGGAGACTCTTCATATTTCCGACTGTGGTTCTTCGGAAACCAGCCGGTGCTAACTTCTGAGTAGACCCCGAAGATACCTACCAAACGCCGCAGATGTGAAGTGTCTCAGGGGGGCAGCATTTCCGTATTTCGTCGCTTGACAAATCACACAGTCGCCACCTATAAGTTTTGGAAGGCCTCACATTCAAACTTTCTCTCTTGGTCATGGAGCTTGAGTTGTCCTGTATTTCCGCTTCATCCGCTCACTATTCCAAACCGTACTAGGTCCTGCAAAAAAACATCCATACCCAAGACGCCGTATCAGCCAATTACATAATAGCCAATGACACTTTTTTTTTTTTATAAGTTACAGACAAAAGGAGACCGTCAAGTATCTACAGAAAGAAAGGTGGCAGACCGGGCAGCTGGGGCTGCTCAGATGCCCGCATCGTCCTGGACCAGCCCGACGCTGTTCTGGTAGGCGTCCCAGGCGGCACACGTGCTGTTCATGGACTCGGCATCTATCAGGTCAACCAACTCAGATTCGCGCTCGACCATCTGGACGGCCAGGCCCTCCGAAGTGTGCCATGCGATGTGACAGTGAGTGATCCAGATCTGCGAAGAAAAGACGAATCATCAGTACACACACACACACACACAAGGCATATCATCTGAAGAGGATCAAGTAGTAGTGGAGAACTTACACCAGGGTTGTCGGTGATGAAGGCAAACGCAACCCAGCCATCGGCGGGCAGGAGAACAACATCACGACGAGGAGCATTGACGGTGGTCAGGTTCGCGGTGCTGGCATCGTAGGTACCGTCGCCGGAACCCAGGACCCAAAAGTCGTGCCCGTGCAGGTGCATCGGGTGGGGCACCGCCATGGCCGTCTGCACGATCCAGTACACCCACGTGTCGGCGTCCGGCAGCATGTAGCAGTTCTGCTCCTCGGACCACGTGTCGTTGCCCTCGTAGACCTGCTGGACGGTCGGGTAGTCCCACTCGTTGACGAAGGTGCTGTTGCCCATGGCCCAGTAGAAGCGGCCCGCGGCGCTGCTGATGGCGACCGAGAAGTCGTCCGACACGTCGGCCAGATCGGACGCGTCGACCTGCAGGTACGGGACGAGGCTCGCCGTGGGCTCGTCGGCGCACTCGTCCGTGGCGGCGGCGGCGGCGGCGGCCGAGGTCGGGTCCGCGGTGCTGGTGGTGCTGGCGCCGTCGGTGTCGACGTAGCGGACGATGCCCTTGATGTCGTCCGGGTTCGCGTTGTTGGAGCACGAGGTCTGCGCGATGGCGCGCATCCAGTAGTTGTCGGCCGTGGCGTTGGCGGTCACGATGACGTCGTACCGCTGGCCGATGGCGATGCTGAGCACGTCCGTGGTGTACGGCTGGATCGGGACGAAGTCGGTCGCGATGACCTCGAGGGTGTGGTTGTCGATGGTGAACTTGAAGTGGGTGTCCGCCGCCGTGTTGACGAGGCGGAGCAGGTAGCGTTCCCCCGAGGTGAAGGTGGTCTCGAACCGGGCGCCCACGACGGTGTCGTCGTCCAGGGTGTAGGTGTTGGTTCCGTTGATCAGGCCGTTGGCCATGGTGGGCGGCCCGGCCAGCTGGGCTTGCACCACCAGATTATCGGCCGTGTCGTGGTCCCAGTCGGAGAGCATCAGGTTACCAAGGTCATGGTCGTAATTCCCAGTAGCTGGCCCGTTGATGACGATGCCCCCGAAGACACCATCCCAAGCTTGTACGTAGAAGTGAGAATGCCACCAGGAGCTGCCGTACTGGGTGGCTCGCCATGTGTAGGTGATCGCATCCCCCGGTGCCGTAGGGCATTGTGTGATGGCGGCCACGCCATCATTCTGGTTGGTGTAGTTCTGCCGTATGCCGTGGAAGTGAATTGATGTGCCGTTATTTTGCTGAATACATACGACATGTTAATGCTCCGAGACACTCCCGAGTTTATCGACGCATAAGAGGTAGTAGAAGCGAGGAGGTACTCACCAGTGAGTTGGTCACATGCACAACAACCGTGTCGCCCCAATCTCTGTGATTCTGAAGGTTAGCCATGGTCCCGCACCTTTATGTAGCAACGTCATTCACGTTTACTCACGCGATGATAGTAGGGCCGGGAATAGTGCCATTCACCGACAGCACTATCTTCTCGACGCCATCTAGGGAAGCCGTCGTGTTGACAACATCGAACCAGTACTCGCGAGTGACACCCGTGTCCGGAACCACGTCGTAGTAGTTTGTAGAGAGATCATAATCTCCCCAGCAGCTTCGATCCTCTGCCGAGTTCACGCATCGCTTTGAAGGCGTCCGAGACTCTAGCCCAGGGGCAGCCGTAATGAGTGAGGCCAAGGGAAACAACGAAAGGAGGGCACGGAAGGCCATGACTGGAGGAGGCTCTACCTAGGTATTTGAGGCTCAAGAGGGAAAGGGGGTTCAGACTAGCGAGACCAGGCGGCAATAAGGTATAGAATAGTGACGGGACGTATAAAATGAACGGGAGGGCAATATACTATCCCGAAACGAGTTGTGAGTCTGTGCTTCTATAAAAAGCAAAACAAAAAAAATAAAAAATATAAGGACCGAGGAGAGAGAGGAGGAGAAAGATGAAGCGAGAGATCTGTCCCGATGGAAAACAGACAAGAGGATCTTGGCCGTGCCTTCCTTCTGCTTTTATGATTTTCTTTTTCCTTCATGGTGACAGGGCTGTAAGCCTCATCATGGTGGTCAAGACCGATGGAGGGCTGTAAGAGCCTCCTATCCGATAGTCCGGGTTAGTGGTCCAAAGCAAAGTCAAGTCAGCGAGGACTTCGCACAGAGCTTCTCGATCCCCATCTTGCCGTTTCGAGCTTGTGGGGTTCCACGCGTGTACCTCGTGTCCCGCGTGAATGCCATTGACCTAGTCCGGGTGGTCTCGGACGTACTCGGATGATGCTGATGTGGGTATGGTGATGATGAGTGAGAGTAATAACCAGCCAAGCGGCGCATGCGGATTGATGGCTTTGGCCGCGTGGTACCTAACCAAAGTGCGGCTGTGGGACGTGAACTTTCTTCTGGTCCACAGTCTAATTTCCGGACAGGTCAAACGCGCCCGGGCTGACGATCCATACGACTCTTTTATGAACACGATGTTTTAGTAGGAGGTGAATGCAATCCTTCGAAACTTCTGTCATCCGTGCGTCTGTTATACAAAGAGCATATGATGGTTCCCTGGATCTCAGATCTGCGGATTATGTGGGGAAGTCTGTACCTATAAACAAATATCCACATTTCCATTTTTGGCACAAATCAACCATGAGCCTTGATATTGGTCGCAGGGGTCTGCCAACCAAACCTTGCATAGGACGCGTTACCCATGACTAGGTGACCTTAATTGATGCTGGATAAGTGACATCCATCCTCCAGGAGATGTCACAACGGATCCATCCTACGCCTTCACGCCTTCTCCCCCCTATCCCACATCCCACATCCTGAGCTGTTGACGGAGGGCCGGCCGGATGAGCAGCCCGAAGGGAAATAGAGCAACTTTATTGGAAACCGATTTCAAATAGATCCTGTCGGCTACGCAGCGTTCCACCCAACTCAACCCTCAGATTGAATTTCCAATCATGGTTGATTAATCGTGGCTTACTATCGGTTAATTGCGATCTTGTTAGGTAACCAACACCAAAACTTCTGATATTCCTTATATAGCCCTAGGGTACCCCAAGTCATAGTTAGTCTAAGTAGTTCATTCCATCAACCAATCAACCCTTTTATGTTACTCAGCCAATCACCCAAATCGGCTATCAAGTCGAGAAATTGGTCTGGAGTTGATTGACTGAATTTGGTGGAATAATGGCATCTGGAGGCTATGGACAAAGCGTCGCGCATCGGCTTCCATAGAATGCTATTGATGTGGGAGTTCATTGATGAGGGCATTGTGATTGTGACAGAACAAAAGCCCGGTCCATGCAAGCGCAGCTGGACATCAGAAACTAGTGGGCCTTTTGCCAGGGCAGTGTAGTAGTATCCAGCAGGCAATCCCATGTAAGTGAAAACTGTCTATTCAGTAAATATGTCTCAACTGTCACTCCGTCTATCGAGCGTGCAGACACGAGAAGTTTCTGCGCAACATGACACCCGTTCGTCTAGTCTTCGATCGCGGCCCGAGAGTGTTACATTTGGGAGGTTCCGAATTGCTCCTTGACATGGTCCACGGCCATTCGCCATGAGGGACGTCTCCCATGAGTCCCATTTTAGACATATCTCGACGTCTATGCATCCTCCCCGAAACGCGGTCTTTGGAAGCTGAGGCGGCAATGCACTCGTTCTTGGCTCTTGATTGTCATTGCCAACTCAATTATCTCAGATGGGATGGAGGGGGACAGCCCGAGAATTAAACTATAGCCTAAAGTGATCATCTGAAGAGATCGGAATATTTCAAGCCTAATCTGAACCATAAAGGGTTGGAGCGGATGCTACAGTAGTACTTGAAATGCTTGAAATGGAGGCTGACTCGGGAATTCCACGGACCCGTTTCCAGGGAAGCGAGTAGTAATATCGGAACCGACGATGATCTTGAGCGCACGGATGCTATCGAATGATGCGTCTATGGATCTCGGAACCAAATGATGCAACCGGCCGCGTAATCGAGGGTTGTCCAAGCAAACACCCAGCTTCATCAGCTTCATCAGCTTCACCGTGTCCGTGCGGAATCACGAAGCCCAAGTTGCAGTCGGCCGAGCATGTCTTCGGACTTGCACCGGAGAAGGCTATTTGAATAGGTCAGAGAGCATCCTCCTCTCAAGGCCCAATCAGATTCAGAGCGGTCTGCGTGCTTCTAATATCATCGACCTGCCTTGCTGGATGCAACTTTTGTATCTCTCTCCGAGTCGCACCCTTCATTCGTTTTCCATACGTTCCTTTTCTGCGAGTTTCATTCTACGGCCACGGACAACATGTTTCTCAAGACACTCACTTTGCTCCTCTCCCTTGCCCGTGCGGTCGCACCGTTCCCCAGTGCAAAACGCGCGGATGACAGTGAGCTGAATATCTATGTGTATGGCAGTGGCATCTCCGGCCTCCAAGTCTACGGTGGCTCGGATGGTAAGTATTCACCGAACTTTTCACCTCTACCGAGGTGGCTATTATTCTATTCTGACATTCACAATCCGGCTGCAGGCAAAGCCTACACCGCCCTGTCATCTACAACTAGCTCTAACCTCACAGAGTTGACCTGTAAGTCCCTCACCCAGTAAAGCCCTTGTCTCGATAATTCTAACTGTGCTATGATTCCTCAGGGCAAGCCCCTTCTGCCGATGCTCCATGGAACGTGACTATGGGCAAGAATGGAACATCGAGCACGAGTTTGGCCAACTTTTACATTGTCAACACCTCGGATGCCTACGAGGATTGTGGATTCCAAGGCGGGAACGAGACCGCACCCACTGGCGCGACTATGACGGGGTTCATGAAATGTGAGCATGGGCTTCGCCTTCCAACCGGGCCTTGACAGAATAACTAACTCTGGTTCCTTTTAGATGGATCCCAAATCATATGGTCAAACGAGACCACCTACGTGTCACAGTTTTGGGCCGAAAGAACTGAGACGGACGGCCTCTACAAGCTGAAATGGAACGCCGGCGGTGCGGAACAGGCAGATAGCGTCCCTGTCACGATCAAAACCATGGCACCCTCTTCTGATGAGTAGGCGTACACTTCACTGACTGCCCGGAAGTATCGCCTCTAACGAGTGATCAACTCGAGGTTGCGGACCAGAACCTAGGAAGACTTTGTAAACACTCTACACATCTCGTTCCCTTCACATGCAGCGCGACCAATACTTGATTGTACTCAATTCTTGTTTGAAAGTTAGTGTTTTACGATAGCAGCAGAAAGAATGCCCTGACTTAAATCTAATTTCTTATCCTCCTTTCATTCAGAGGCCAAGCTCCGGTGGAAGCTGATAATACCTCGTAAACGTAAAACAGAAAATTGTGTAAATGTCAACGCTCATGCCCGCTCGCTCACGCATGGAGGCTCGAAGATGCGCCTAGTCCCGTTGGATATGAGCTATTCAACTCCGACATTCTTTGTGACACCCGGCTGTATATCTTCCAGGATCTCCATCAGCTCAACGTAGACACGTCTTTGCAACACCCTCCCTTCCTCGCTGATAACAAGTCTGCTGGGGTCTCGCACCACGCAGCTATCCATGTACTGCCCGTGGCTACGCCTATCAGCCGCGGCGGCAGCCATTAGCGTGCGAGATCCCATTTCCGAGGTCCTTCCAAGAAGGCGGAGCGTGAGCTTGACGATGTACTTGAGCGGGAAAGCCGCATGACGGAAAAGACTGGTCCTGCAGAAGCCTGGGTTGATACAATTGACGATGACAGGGTCGTTCGGAGACATTTTGGATGCCAATTCTCTCACAATCCATATAGGCAGCAGTTTCGACGTGTTGTAGCGATCCTCATTCATATTCTGCTTGCCTTTGAAGACTTCGAAGATTTTCGGTTCGTCCCTCTCGCGGAATTTGGCCTAGAAAAGTTAGCACAAAGTCTCCTGCCGCATGAAAGAGAAAAGCTTCAAGGTTCATCCGCCACGTGAGGGTAGCAAGCGAGCGGCGTACAAACATGTGTGCATCCGAAGAGACCAGAACCAGTCTAGGCTCGACATTGAATCTCGTTGCCGTCCTTCTCAGTGTCGGAAGCAACAGGAACGCCATCAGAAATGTTGACACCACGTTGACAGCGATGCTGCTCTCAAATCCCCCGTCCGCTTCGGCGTACGTGCCGATAGCGATACCAGCGTTCTCAATGACGACGTCCACTCGTTCGAGCTCGCCATCCGCCCGGCGACAGAAGTCTTTCACACTCTGGAAGTTTCCCAGGTCAACTTCCCAGACATCCACGACGTCCTTCCTCGATGTCGATGCCTCGACGTCGATCCGTGCGTCGCGGCCCTTTTCAAGATCACGACAGGCCAGTATGACCCTTTTCGCACCCAGACGACAGAAGTGGCGGACAGCTTCCTTCCCCAGCCCCACGTTTGCGCCAGTGACGATGACCGTCTTGCCCTCATAATTCGTGTCTGGGTATGGGAGCGGTCGCATCTGGGTGGAGAGGAAGTGGAAAGGATACCACAAGGGCCTGTGTGTCGACCCATGTTAGCAGACCGGACCTTGCGTTCCACGTCACATTCGCGGAGTTTCGACACTTGCATGTTGAAGTAGCCAGCATCTGTCAGCCATGACAAGGGATGTCTCTTCTGCGGTGATGATGCGGCCATGGTTCTCCCGAGAGCGCAGTGGTCGTTGGCAACGTTGCTGTTTGTTCAATCTGGAGTGTTTTGTAGCGACACCGAAGATCCCGACGTGCATTTCAGCGACGTGGCCGTCCAGGCCGTCCTGGTCCATGGTGAAACATCGTTAGCTTCGTCGCCGGCCCGACCCTCTTTTCGCGCAGATCTATGGTGCGCACGGGCTTGGATGCAACCCCTACTTGACGCGTCTGACGATTTTCTGAAGAAGACATGGGGCCATTCAGACCTTTCTACGTATTCTGCTCAGAATGAAAAGTCCTGTGCGTATATAATATTAAATATTAATTCTCGTGACTCCGCAACGCTACCTACTCAGCTCACAACCCAACCCACAACCCAACCCGAACCGTGAACCATTTCCCCGTTTTTCGTACTTTCTCCCGAAACAACGGAAATGTTAGGTATCAACGGCGGGTATCTTACACCGAAACTCCATTTTCCTGTACTGCTGGTCCTATCCAGCAGAATCGGTATTACCGTCGACTCAGATAGGCTTGTGAGCTTTGAGAATCGACACGCCCCAACTCGGTGCCATAGGCTCCGGGGCCATCACTCCACTTCTTCGTAGCAGGCCACACGACCGTAGCACCCGTCAACGCAGGATCATCCGGATTTCGCAGACCGAAGCCACCTTTCTCGTACATACGGAACTGCACGTGGTTGTTCATGTACGGCCAAGGATCCTCGATCCACAGGGAGCAGACCAACGCGATGACGCTCAGAGGAATCGTGGCCCAGAAGACAATCTGGAAACTTTGCCCATAACCAGTCCGGAGTGCCTCTTGCAGAAAGTCTTGGGCTTCCGGAGGCACACCGACCTGTGTGCCAGGGACTCCTTGGTTGTAGGCCGTGATCTCAGCCAGGAGCTTCTGGAATGTGGCCTCGTCCGGACAGAGGCCCATGCCCGAGCAAGCCTCCTGGACCCTGGCGGAGGTAAAGGATTTCGAAAGACTGGTGAACAAAGCTCCGAAGGCGGCATTCCCAATCGCGCCGCCTGTCGACCGGAAGGCGCCGAGCAATCCGAGTGCGGTGCCCAGTTGAGAGTGCGGTACGTGCAAGCCGGCGATGGCGTATGATAGGATCGTGACCCAGGAAAACATGGGTACGCCGAAAGCAGGCAGAAGCATATAAGCAAGCTTCTTGTTTGGATTGACTGATACAGCCGAGGCGCCTAGAAAGACTGCCTGCAGCACCATGCCCGTCACGAGCTGCCACTTGATGGTGAAACCCGGGATGAACTCAGGAAATCTGTGAGCGACGAGTGGGAGGAAAAATCCAACAATCATTTGCATGATCGTGTTTGGCAAGGAGATGATGCCAATTTCTAGACCGTCGTTGGTGAACAGGAGTGTGGACCCCAGGGGCAGAAGATAAGTCATGGCATAGAAGTTCATGCCAGAGACGAACAGAACAATGAGAATCGACACATAACGCCGAAACATCGATGCCCGAAAGAGATTTGGCGGGACCATTGGATTTTCAGCCACAGCCCAGTCGTAGGAGAACCCTCCCACTATCGTCAAGAGACCAACTCCAATGGGTAGGACCGTGCCGAGGTGGGCCCACGGGAACAGTAGGCCCCCCCAGGTTAGACCAGCGGTGAACAGCACTATGCCGCCGGTTATCGATATGATACCGACGTAGTCGAGTTCTTTGATTTGCTGGAACCGCGTCTTGTGGAAATCGCCCTTCGGCCTGGACACGGGCCAGTACAGCAATACCGTTGCCTTGAAGGTAACGAAGCTGAGCAGTATGGCGATGTAGAAGAGCCACCTCCAGCTCGTATAGCGCGTGATCGCGTTTCCGAGAACTACTGCAACAGCGCCCCTGGTGAACAAAGGACTGCATTAGCATTTTCATCCTCGTCGTGATAGGCAGGCGTGCGAGAGAGTTGCCGGAGTCTACCCACCAGGGAAGAAGGATGCCTCCTTCGACCATCCCCGCCCCAACTGCTCGCCATTTATTCGGTAGCATCTCAGGCACGGCGGCAAAAGCGTCAAAGACAAAACCAGTGCCTAGACCTGTCAGCGTCTGGGCTATGAGGAGCAGCTCAATGCTGCGAGCAGTCCCTCCCAAGATGCATCCTAGAAGCACGACGAGATCTCCGATCATGATAACGTTACGCCTCCCGAAGATGTCACTGAGATATCCAGCGAGGACAGCCGAGCATGCGCTGGCGATCGACCAAGTGCCAACCACCCATGGTTGCAACTCGGTGCTCCCCAGCTCACGTGTGACCTCGTTTGTGACCGATGCCAAGCATAGGAGCGATAGGCCAATGGGTGCGGCCAAGGAGAGTGAGAGCCCCTTGGATGAAGTGGGTTAGAACTAGAATACACATTAAAAACGAGAGGCTAGTCGTATGAACAAGTGACTTACAAAGATTGCTGCCCATGTTCGTGGGCCAACATATACTAGCTCTGGATTATCATCCAGCGCCGCCTGATGTGGATCCTCTTCGAACTCGATTGCCGCCCTAGTCTCCCTCGCCCAACGCGATTCGACTTCTCCCCCAGACTTTTTCTTCAACGCAGTGGAAGTCCCGGAATCCATCTTATTGTCGGTGACCATTGTGCCGTCTCACCCTCGTCGTGGTGGTGATGGTTGTGGTACTGGCGGTTAGCTACCGTCCTCGTTTGACGTCAAACCATGTAAGTCAGTCTCCGTAAGACTGAAGAGATCTGCCTGAAGATATCTCGAGGCCTCAGTGAAAGAATGAAGCAGACTAATTAATTAAAAGAGAGTGAAAATTGAGTGAAGGCAAAAAAAAAAACAAGCCTCAACTTGCCCGAGAAGTATTGAGTCAGTACTAATAAATGATTCCGAACTTGAGCTTGTTGAAGCTTTCATCTCGGGCTGCATACGAATAGGTAGATAAATCAGGCGCCGTCTCAAACACTATTCGATATTGGATGATTGAGAATCATCAACATACTTCGACAGTGCGCTGAGCTTATTCATCGGCAACCTTTGTCATGTCGTTGGTGGTGCTGACAGTTTGGACGGAAGCGCGCTTCGAGATCTTCGAGATCTTCGAGATCTTGGAGATGCACCAATATTCGTCCTAGTGCGGACTGTAGAACGTGGAAGCATTACTACTCGGTCGGGTGCGGTTAAAGTTTCTCGGCGGTATGATCTACGATATTGCCACTCTAAAACAACTATCGCCAAATGAAGTCATTTCGGAAAAGAACTTGAGAAGGAATAGCACTTGTTAATATGTATGTAGATTATGACGAACTCCATTTCATGCTTGGCATGTCTACTTTCACTTAATGTTCGATCTGTACTACTCTGAACTCAGCAGGTGGATTCTCTGCAGTGTGTATGTACCTCAAGATATATCCAAAAGATTCAGGTTCGTGGTGAACTAGTTGCCCTGCTCGTAGACTGCTCGGCGAGATCTCGGGACGGGGCAGAGTAGTATCGGACCACTTGGGGCAGGTGTTTGCAGTGGAAGCGGACCAGACTCCATACAGTCAGAGCTTAAGAATTGCAGCTGCCGAGAGGGGATGAGAGGGGATGAGAGGGGATGGAGCTCGGGCTGTCAGCTCACTTGTCAATAAGGTTCTTTCTTGTTTGGGATTATTCGGCCAAGCCACCAACTGAGATCTGGAGCAATTCTAAGCGGGCGTCTTTATACCATAGGATCCAAATCTACGTACGGGGATTTCGGCAGGCTTAGCGCCCCGAAGTGCGGATTTTGATATCCGGCTGGGAACAAACGTTGATGATCACATCGACCAAAATCAAAGAATTGCAGAATCTTCGGAGTTTTGCTACTATACGTGGTCCAAGCAACCTTGGCGGTGCGGCACACACTCCTGTGTAGATGAATAGATTCCCAGGCCAAGACCAAAGATCATCACCACCCCCTGTGGCCTCGCATCATCCGACGTCACTTTCCAGATCGAATCCTGCAAGACCATAAAAGGTGCAATAAGGCCAGATCGTCACCGCTCGTCGACATTCTCCAGTAAAGTCTTGCACGGACAGCATTTGCGTCGAGCAGCCCAGGCCAGCCGGTATCGTGGTCTGGGCATCTATTATGCGGACGCGAAGATGACGGACTCCCATTGGCGTAACTTTAACGTCTCTGTTACTCCCCGCTGGACTTTATATTCGAGATTGTGTTCTGCGGATGAGAACCTCCCGGTTATCAAGATATTTCCCTTCATCTGGGAATATCAAAGTAGTTCGTAGAACACTACGTGAGCTGGTTTATTTCGTAGCCTGAACGGTTTACGAAATTCAAGCACTTGTATGACGACTGCTGAGTGTAACGGCACGAAACAGTGGTGTCCACATCTCGAGCATCCCCGGCGGCAGTACAGACGAGGCAGCAAATCATCCAGCACAATTCGTAGATGATTGTCCAATCATGTGCATAATCCATTGTTCAAGCCTCAAAGAAACACTACCTATCTTGCGTGAAGGTTGCCCGGACGGTGACACCCGACTGAAGCGGGTCGGGAAGAGAGCGACCACATCCGCGAGACTGTGACAGATTGAAATCATATATACTGGTTCGTGCTCCAGAGGAGTCAAAACTCTTCACCAGCTGTGGACAATATTTTCAGGGTTACATCTTATTGACCCGGGTTGCAACTGGAATGATTTGCACTACTGCAACGGTGCCGCCAACATGAACGCTGTCCGGTAAGGCCGAATCGGGAAACTCTGAGCGCATGGTGTGGTACCAAGTGGTGATGATGGATATCATCGGACGTCAGGGAAAATCGGGATTAATGCTCTGGAATATTAAGGGTTGAAACTTTTTCATCAGCAAGTGGGGGGAGGGGGGGGGTTACCTTCACGATGCTTTTGTTAAATCAAGTACGGCTGAAAATCATCTCGGATTTCCATTCAGATTCACCTGCAGGTGGGCCTCTCGATACTGTTTCATGTCTATCAGACTATATGAAAAACATCACGATCCCATGCGACGAATTACTCTATTCCTGCATAAGCCGCTGCTTGTTGGCCTGCTGTGCGACCAAACACGACACACTCCAATAAGGATGACCCTCCCAATCGATTGTCGCCATGTATTCCTCCCGTGATCTCTCCCGCTGCCCATAACCCCTTGACAGGTTGTAAGTTACCACCACTACCGTCCGTGGCCAGTATCTGACCATTATCGTTGATCGCGGCGCCACCCATCGTGAAATGCGTAATGGGAGTTACTTGACCGACGCAGACCTCTTGCTCGGCATCTTCGTCGCCTCCAGTCAACTTCCACGACCCAAATGCTTTTCTCCCGAATTGGTCTGTCTCTTTGCCAGCCACGACTTGTGAGTAGTCCCGAATGGTCTTTTGAGTTGACTCGTCCAGCTCCTTGACCTTCTTCTTTGACAGGAGTCCCTTCCACAAGTAGAAACCGATGTGCGAGGACGCAGCCTCACAAGCACCGGGATCCAGAAGGAGTTGAATGTCCCACTGCGTCAGGCCGCCAGAGCCATCCACGCCGGTCTCGGTGGTCGACCAGGGCGGAAGCTTCATGATGACATCGCTGACGTGTGCTCTCGTCTCCATCTCGTTGACAAAACGCTTTCCCTGATGCAAAAGAATACCGCCTTCTCCCCTCAGCATCTCAGCAGCAAGGAATTTCACCCGAGCCTGTGGCTCAGCAGGCTGAACAAAGCCTGTCGGATGGACCTGGACACTCTCCATATCGACCAGGTGGGCGCCCACGTCTTCGAGTATGCTGTGCGTTCCAGGCCTGGGATCGTTCGTCGATGGCAAACCAGCAAGGTCGGGCCGGTACTTCTTCAGCAGTCCCCATGTATCCCCTGCAAAACCTCCAGTGGTAAAGACTACTGCACCGTCGAGAGTTGATGCCGTTCCGGATTTGGTGTACTCCACTCCTGTGACTCTCTGCTTGTTGCCGACCGCTGTCAGGAGCTTGTTAACCTCGCATCCGGTCTGGAGCTCGAATTTTGGATCCTGCTTCAACTTCTCGATAAGTGCCGTGACGATGGCGGCCCCCGGCGGGAGCTTCCCTGCCCCTCGGTGAGTACGAGGGAAGCTGTGACCGCCGAGCTGGGCCACGACGCTCAAGTCGACGCCGATCTCGTCTACGAGGAAGTCGACGGCCTGAGCCGAAGAGCCGGTCAACTTCGAGATGAGTGCTTCCCGCTCCTTCTGTTTGAAATCCACCGGGGAAGAGTCTGCCTGTGCCAGCCTTGTGCCAGCGGAGCGAGTAGTGTCGCTGTAGAAGGTGGTATCGGCGCCCTTCTGGAAGCGCGTCGGTGCGCCGTTGATGCCCGAGGAGGCCTTGATGCTGTTGCCGCCGGGCTTGTCGGCTCGCTCGAGCAGTCGCACCGCGGCTCCCGCACGCAAGGCCGAGTATGACGCTGAAAGCCCCGCCAAACCGCCGCCCACGACGATGACGGTTTGCGAGGGAGCGCTGGGGACCATGATGTCTGCTTTTGATTGTTGTGGCGCGTTCAAAAGCTGAGGACTGGCGAACCGCAAGTTGTATTGATGGTAGAGCAAGGCTGTGAGTGCAGTGAGGATGACGACGAAAAGCAGCTGGCGTCGCGTCATACCAGCATGAGGTCTGTCCATGGATATCCGGAAGGCATAGGGACGACCACCCTTCGCATGGCTTTTATACCAGGCTGGGGTCTGGCAAGAAGCCAAGGACCTTACGGCGAACCTCTGAGTAAGTTGGAGGTGTACTTTACGGCGAGGCGTCGGGGCGGATCAGCATCAGGCCACAATTCCATGCTGGTGGCATGATCAGGGATGTCGTCCGGGTGTCAGCAGAGACACGTCCGGAGAACCCACCACCAAGAGACCAGAACGACCTAATGCGTACCATGGGATCGAGAAAAAATATGAATTATTCCCCAATCCAACCATGCGCAAGCCTGGCCGTTGGTAAAGGCTTGAGAAGAGGTTGAAGTAGAACGACGCTGCGAGTGCCAGAATGTGGG
>MUZH01003665.1:0-19394 GCA_003012965.1 Juglanconis oblonga
GTATATAAGCTTTAGGAGGCTAATATCGCCTTTAGAAAGTAGTATAGGGCTAAAAAAACTAGATTATAAGATAAAGGAAGTATTTCTATATCTAAGAGTAAAAGGATTCTAGCAGAAAAAGGTATAATAGATAAGTAATCGGGAGATAAAGGTAAAAATAGTAGTCTATTAAAACGGAAGCGGACTAATAATCGGCTTTATAATATTTATCGCTAGGGTAGATATAATATGCAAACTTATCTAGAGGCTAAGGAGATAGATAGTAATAACTTTTCTAAGTAATTTTAATTAATTTCAGGTATTATTATAGAATTCTGATTAATTAAAGCTATAGATAGTAGGAAAAGTGCACGACTTACTATCGTATACGACTTACTATATACCTATATTAAAGGTATTCGGTAATTCTATATCCTTAGACTCTATAGTTAAAATAGGTATATAATAGATATCCCGATAAGCAAATTGCTATATTTATACTTATATAACCCTTACGATATCCTCCTCTATTATAACTACCCTAGCTAGCGAAATTCTCCCTTATATATAAAGGTTAATAGGCTTAATAATTATTCTGCTAAGGAGTAATAATATATAAAGGTAGAGTTATAATAATAGTTTTTAACTTTAAGATTTAATCTATTAAATCCTTTATTAGACCTCTTATTTATAGGACTGCTTAAATATAGTTAATAGGCTAATTAACGCTTATAAGATTATCTATAAAAAGATTTCTCTCCGAATTAGATAAGGTAAAATAATCGATAATATATCCCCGGATATTATCGAATATATAATCCTTATCTAGGATATTTCCTCTTAAAAGCTTTTTATTAGTAAATAAGTATATACTAACCTCTGCCTAAAAGCAGCGCCCTTTCTTATATATAATACTCTCCTCGAACCCGGCTAAATAAGCGAATAAACATTTAGTTAACTCTTTCGTCTACTCCTTATTATTCTAATAGGAGAGCTTAATTATATACTTTATAAAGTCTAGGACCGATTTATTTATCTTTCTCTAAAAGGTATATACTTAAGTTATAATACTTTATCCTAAATTAAGATCCTATAGTTAGAATCTCTTTATAAATAGGCTAGGGATAACTAACTATTTTCGATTATTAGTATAAAGTTTAAAGTATTATTCTTTAGCCCTAACTCGGAGGCTAATCCGGAAGGCTATAAGTATAACCTTCTCCCTTAGGTTTTTATCCGCTTTAATCTAATAACTAAAAATATTAACCTCCTTAAGGTATTCTTCGGGTAACTCTCTAAGTAAGCCTAAGAAAGTTAATATAAAGGATTTTAGAGATATAATTATTACTAAACTAATTAATAATAATATAATAAAGGGGGATTAGTATAAGTTAAATAATAATAATATAATTAATAGGGTTAAGTCTATCCTAGTTTGAAAGTATAATAATAATCCTAGTTATAATAGTAATAATTCCTCTAAGATCTCTATTAGGTTAATATAGCTATATAAAACGTCTCTAATTAATAGTTATAAGAGTTTACTAATAAAGTCTCGGATTTCAGAATTAGCTTCTTCTCTTAAGTCTTAGCTCTCCCCTAATTATAAAACTAATCCGTCTAATTAGTCTAATTTAATAATATTTAACCGTTTAGAATAGTCGGGTATAATAGCATAATATTATAAGGAAACGGGGGGGGGATAGTAGGTTTTAATTAAAAATAGTATTTCGAAAAAGAGTAGTAATATTACTATCTTTAAAGTATTAATAAATAGACTAAAATAAAGAGATTAGCACTATTCCGGTAATAGTATAATTAAGCAATTCGAGTATAATTAGTATAATAGACTAATAGTTAAAATAGGCCGATTCGTTTCGGGATTTTTCTTAATAGGTATAAATAAACGCAGACGATATTAGTTGGTATAGGCGAAGTATTAGTATATTAGATTAGGTCTTAGTAATTATAATAATATTAATTAGTCTTATAGTCTAAAGGCTTGCTATATAAGGCGCCTTATTAGACTGCTGCTTCCGGTCTTACCGAGGATACTAGTATTTAACTTAGATTAGGATTAAGAGATTTTAACGTTAATTTGAATAATTATGAATGTCCGTTTAGAATAATGGTAATAGGGGTTCTCTATTCCCTATCCTCCCTCGGTCCCCAAACCCCTGACTGGGACGGAGTTTTATTAATGTAACCTCCGTCCGCTCCTTCCATTACTACAAAGGCTCTGTCTGATAAGGAGACAAACTGCAAGGTGCGGACTTTGCGCACTCACGCACTACCGTACTTTCACCGTTCTGGAGACAATCGACGCACTCGGCTAACGATCATAGTTAATTTGGCGTAGGCGCTCGTCCTTCAACACTTTCTCGCTAAAGAGTCCGACTCGCCCAACGTCGGTAAAGACATAGTCTTCGGCAATGTGACCACTGGCCGGAATGGGGGTGGCATGCAGGGTCTGGACGCCGATGTTAGCCCATGTGTCAATATGCTGCCCACGCGATTCTTGCTTCCGCGTGCCCAGGCCGGCAAGTCCAGAATAAGCGCAAGAATGCAACTGCTCCGCGATCTAATTGAGTTTTCGTCGAAGCAGGTTAACGACCGCAGCATTTTTAAAGGGTTCGATTGGGACGACATAGTGAACAGCTGCACTACTTGGCCTGCTGGGACTCGCTACACGTCGGCCATGCATTTTCGAAACATGAGCTTCGAGCCGGAGCTGTCTTTATGGGTGGCTGACGACGGTGAACAGCCCGGAAAGGTAAAATTCTTTTCCGTGGTCTGGTACGAGTTGGTCGCAAAGCCACATTGAACTAAGATCTTGTGCTATCCGGAGGATGATGTGCTTCGGCTGTGGCTTCTAGCTGATCGAGATGAGATTTCCGACGAAGGGGCGGACGAGATCTTAGGTCGCTTAGCAGGCTTCGTTGATGAGATTCTAGAAGCTTTACAGGTGTAAAAAGACCTGGGAAAGAACCTTAGGTACCTATTTGGGGCGTTGCATTTGCTCAGGATGCTTGTATGGGCAATAATGAATTGGCCGCTATAACAGGATATATAGGGAACCAGCTTGTACCTCCGCATAAGCGTACGCTTTTATGTGCAACAGCCGCCCTCTAGCTGCTATTAGTACCTGGGCATCTGTGTTTCATTCTACTACTTATCTTCCTTGTACTTTGTATTCATATTATCAGCATTCTCTTAGGTCTAATTACTATTGGAACGCTTTATTAGAAGTCGCCCAACTCCATCACCGTGTCTAGGTAGTGCCCATACACATCCCCTAGGTACTCGTCCTTCCAACCTCCCTGTAATTGGAGCGCTTTATAGACCACGTAGCCTGAAGATCTTGAAACCTGGGCCTAGCTATCTCGAAATACTTCATCAAATCGAAACAGCGACGACCTAGCATGGGCTGTTATCGCAAGCGCACCTGTGGCGGTGCATAGCCTCCTGCTGCGTTGCATAGGGACACTAAGGGGACATTATCGAGTGGGAATGTTCCAATCAATTCATGGGCAAGGAGGACGATGTCGAAAATTGGAACACAGAAACGATGGAGGTAATCTAAGTAGGGTACAGTGCGCGCTCCCTCCCCCCCCCCTCTATAGAATGAGTTTCGTGCTAAATTTCCGTATTCCATATCTAATTATCTACCAACTAGGAGAGCACCCAGGACTTCTAGGCAGTAGTGTGCCTTAGGATCGATGGCAGGGAAAGCTCGCACCGCAGATGAAGCCAGCTTAGTTTACCTCAAAACTTTCTGCGCAGAGCTTGCTGCAGGCCCTTGGCCATCGTAGCCCTAGGGAATACCTAATAACTAGTTATGGATAATTCTCGGGCCTAGATTTAAGGCGAGACACAGACGAGAATGCTAGAGACGAAAGCAGTGTTCTTAAGAATTTTTGAATAAGCTACCTAGTAAAACCGACATATAGTAGTGCTAGTTACAATTGGCGAGTTACATAAGACGAATAAGAGTCGTTAATCGCTATCGCCGAAACTTCGGGAAAGGCTTGACAGCGGAAGCAGGGATATCCATACAGAGTCTACTATTCCGTAGTAGTATAGTCGCGCGGCTGACTTCGTTCCGCCGTCTGTCGAGATTACCGGATTCATACTCGGTGCAAATTCGAATGTCCACGTGTGAAAAAAGACGGACTGAGATCAAATTTCAGGGGCTCTGACCCACGCTCCGTTATTTAATCTGCTCTCCATCGCCGGCTTGGCGTCCAGGTTCTCCTGAGAAATGCATACCATAGCATTAGTAGTGGTTGCCACACTTTGAAAAGATTGATGGATAATTCAGAAAGGCGGACAGGTTCTATAGGTTGAGGCCCCGATGGGCCCGGCTCTTAGTCCCGAAGTGACTCTCTCCTAAGCGAGCTGAAGTTTTGATACGGGATATGATTGCGCCAGATTCTTCGGAGTCGACCCACAAACCTCCGAAAACCCCCTAGGGGACTTTCCGTCCCATAATTACTATTCCTTAAACTTAAAGCACCCGCTAGCCTGAGAGACCAGACAACTATTGCTTATCTCCTCGGATCATCGAAGTCAAAGCACAATACTGGTAGCTGATCTGAAGCCAGGCCAATACAAACAATGATTACTTCATACGTCGCCACCGTCTTGGGTGTTGTTGGCGCGCTGGCTCCATCGGCCGTAGCGGGCTTGTCCAAACGGGCCAACTCGACATGCACGTTTACGGGTTCAGACGGATACCTGGAGGTCAGCAAGACCAAGAATGACTGCTCAACTATCATACTTGACAGTCTCGAGGTTCCGGGTAATGTAACTCTGAATTTGGAAAATCTCAACGATGGCACCACTGTACGCTTCATGCCTTTGGTTTATACAAGATTGTGTGTGGGACTTGCAGCTGATACGTGCGTAGGTCATCTTCGAGGGCCGCACAACGTGGGATTATGCATCCTGGTCTGGATCACTGTTCTCTGTCAGCGGCAACAACATCACCGTTAAGGGTGCCCCGGGCTCAGTGCTGGACGGGCAGGGTGCTCTCTGGTGGGACGGCCTGGGCAATGGAGGCGGCGTCACAAAGCCTAAATTCTTCAAGGCGAATCACCTGAATGATTCCGTTATTGAATCCATCTATATCCTCAACGCACCTATCAACTCATTTTCTATCAACTACATCAACAATCTGGTCGTCAAGGACATAACCATCAACAACACAGCAGGTGATGAGCTGGCCTCGAACAATAACAGCAGAGGCCACAACACAGATGCGTTCGACATCAACAACTGCGATGGGGTGTTGATCACAGGGGCTCAAGTGTGGAATCAGGACGATTGCGTAGCAGTGAACTCCGGCCAGAACGTGGTGTTCAGGGATGGATTCTGCTCGGGCGGGCATGGAATTTCTATCGGCTCTGTGGGTGGCCGTGACAATAACGACGTCAAAAACATCACGTTCGAGAATGTGGTTATGGAGAAATCACAACAGTCCGTGAGAATTGTGAGTTTGTTCAGTCTTATCTGATACGCCTTCCACGGCACCCAGTCAGAAAGGGGTAACTAACTGACCGGACGATTCTTCAGAAAACCATCTCCGGCACGAATGGCACGGTTTCTGATATCACCTACCGTAACATCACAATATCCCAAGGCACTGACTACGGTATCATCGTCACGCAGTCATATAACGGCGAGGATGGTCAGCCAACTAACGGGGTGCCCATCACCAATTTTGTGTTGGAGAACGTGAAGGGAACTGTGAATAGCGACGCCCTCAATATTTACATTGAGTGCGGTGAGGGGAGTTGCAGTGACTGGACTTGGACAGATGTCAGCGTAGTTGGAGGCCAGAACAGCACGAGCTGTATGAATGTTCCCCAGGGCGCGTGGTGCTGAGCGCATCTGGGTCATAAGGGCGAGAACGTGTGTCAATAATAGGTTCCCGAAGCTGAAGGCGATTGGGCCTTTATGGTAATATACATTTAGCACAAATAAGTGCCGTGCCGCCTCTTCACGAAATTGCCGTTGTCACTTAGTGACCGCAGGGCGCATCTCAGTCCCGTCTCATCATCCGCACCACCTTCGTTCGCTTTCCACCACCCTGGTGCTGATTTTAATGGGGAATAAAAGCGGAAAGTCTATGCAATTGCATAGTTGGATACTGAACCGGAAACACTGTATACTATTCACCACACCCAAGGTTTGCAAGCTCTGCTTTCAAATCTTATGAAGCAATCAAACACATAACCTTCAGGGCGGCATGGTAAAATATACGTATTCTGGTCAACGGCGTTGATTCTACATTTACTCGAAGTCAGCTAGCGTCTTTACTCAGGGTATAAAAGTTAATCAACCATGTTAACTACCTCGGTATTAGTCAGCCGGGCTCATAACTGGTAAGGAGGAAAAACCGAACCGGGAATCATACGGCTTTTACCAAATTGCACCAAAACATGCTGTCTACTGCACAGCAATAACCGCAGTCGCCAGCCAGGTCTTTGGCATTGCGATTCCATCGTTACTGGAATCGGGAGTTTACTGCATCGCGGTCCGCTCGCAGCTTTTCGTGAATCATCCGGATTACTCCGGGCCGGGGCGGTCGGTCGTTGCGGAGCTCCGAGTTCAACTTTTGAGGTTACCTTCACCAGTTCAGAGATTAACCTGCACGTAGATCCCAGGTGAGCTTTCCAAGGTTGCAGAGACAAGACTTCATAAATGACCTTGGGCTGTCTTGTGGAGTTGGTCGTGAGGCCTGACGTATTAGTAGAACAGCACTGTCCAGTCACAAGCGGGCGCGGAGTTGGGCCCACTGCTCACGGCTCCATATTTGACGCTTCTCCGAAGAAGATTTCCCGCATACCTAAACCTCCTCCGCCCTCCGTGGATTAAGAATCTTGTCTCAGACGGCCATCCTACTTGGCCCGGACCGAACCCGCCGCAATGGCCGTCACGATCCAGACAGTCGCCGCGGAGCTCGGCCTCCCCACCATCCTCGGCGCGCCGCGCGACCTGCACCTCATATTTGTCACTCGCTTCCTCCGCATGGCAGCTTACGGCGGCGCGTCTCTTATCCTGGCGCTCTTCTTCTCCCTTCTCGAGTTCTCCGAGGCACGCATCGGCTTTTTCATGTCGTTCACACTTCTTGGTGATGTCGCATTATCCTTGTTGCTCACCCTCATCGCCGACGCCGCGGGCCGCCGCCGCATCCTGCTTCTCGGTTGTGTATGCATGAGTATCGCCGGAGTAGTGTTTGCCACGGCGAGCAATTACTGGGTTCTGCTTCTTGCCGCGGTGGTAGGCGTGATCTCTGTCTCGGGCAACGAAATTGGGCCGTTTCGCGCCGTGGAAGAGAGTGTTCTCGCGGGACTGGTCGATGAACGTGGGAGGAGTGATGTCTTTGCCTGGTACGTTGTTCTGGGTACCATGGGCAGTGCATTTGGACTTGCGGGGACGGGATGGTTGGTTGAAGGGCTGAAACGTCGCGGATGGGCCGAGTTGGAGACCTACCGAGTTGTGTTTTGGGGATACGGAGGAGTGGGCGTTGTGAAGGGTATAGTGACGAGGTTTCTAAGTACAAAGTGTGAGGTCAATGATGATAGGGAGGGGTACGTGCCTGTAGCAAGGCAAGAAATGGAGCCCACAGCTAGCTCGGATGAAGATGGAACCGAGAGAGAAGGAGACGATGCTCCTGCTCTCGAGACGAGCGAGCAACCAGCACGATCGGTGGTCACATCCAAACCCAAAATTGGCTTCGCACAACTTTCAGCAAAGACCCGCTGGACTCTCCTCAAGCTCTGCGCCCTGTTCGCAGTGGACTCATTGGCCTCCGGCATGGTTCCCTACTCCCTGATCAACTTCTACCTGGATCGCAAGTTTCATATGCCCAAAAGCACTCTGGGGGATATCATGTCCGCGGTTTGGATCATGTCCTCCATTGGAAACATATTTGCCTCGGCCATATCCAAGCGCATCGGCCTCATCAAGACCATGGTGTTCACACACCTCCCCTCCGCCATCTTCCTTGGGCTGTTACCTGCGGCGAGCACTGTCTGGCTCACCATCATTTTGCTGGTCGGTCGAGGTACGCTGGCGAGTATGGATCAGGCGCCGCGGTCGGCGTTCCTCAGCAAGGTCGTCGCAACGGAGGAGAGGACTGCGGTCATGGGTATAGTTAACGTGGTCAAGACTTTAAGTCAGAGCGGGGGTCCAACACTTACCGGTATATTGGCTGGAGACCAGCGCTTCTGGATTGCGTTCATGGTAGCGGGAGCCATGAAGGCATCTTATGATCTTGGGCTGATGACCTTCTTTTTGAAGGTTGAGAGGCAAGCCGGAAGGGAGTCGCGAGTACACAATGGCGAGCAAAATGCGAGCGATCGGCAGGCTGAGAATCCTGACGATGCATTCGAGCTGGATACGGACAGTGAGAGTTCCGTGGGAGAAGTACATATAAGAAGATGAAAGATAACAACTCGCTTCCATACATCTTTCATCGGCTTGGCGTTCGTCTCTGTCTCCTTAGTAATCTCAAGGTACGATGAGGGCTCAAGAACTCAGTTGTGTTCGTCTAGATATGCCTTAGGCTTAGCTCAATTCAGTGCCCTCCGTATTTGGCAAAACAGTCAAGGCCCGAGTGCACAATGCTTTCTTGTCTAACCCGGTTCCCGGGCGAACATTCACGACTCAAAACACTCAGCGTCGAAGGATCTATGATTAACCAGTCCCAGGCTCTCAAAGTTTGTATATATGCCCGGCCACCTGTATGCAGTAAGAAGCATTACCGCCTCGTGTCCCTCACAGTGTTATTTACCCACTCAGCCAGTCCTCGACCCAGAATAAATCCCTGATTACGAGGATCTGCCGCGAGCCAATCCACTAGCCACTTATGCAGATGATCCGGACGCGAAGCGTAGCGACAGACGTCTCAACTCTCAAGACCCTCCACCTGGGCACGGGGAAAGCGGTATCAACACTGCGGTCGAAGCGTAAGATGGTGTGGAACGTGGATGCTCAGAAGGGCAGGAGTATTCCACACTTGATCTAGGAGTCCGGTAAGAAAGGATCTCCAATGTTTTGTGTCGGTATCGTCTCTTACGTGCCGCTTCCAGGTTTGCTGGCCAACTGACTCTCCTCGTCGTGTCCGTTTTTCTCGTGCCTGTGCGGGTCCCGGCCACCAATACAAACGTATCTGAAGTAAAGAAGTCGGTCATGTAACAAGTATAGATGGTACAGTAGTAATTCCCCGGATCATTGTCATTACACGAATGAAGTCGCCTGTTCATCTCTGAGTGTAGTTTTGAACGAGTGCAAGAAAGATTTACCTATTTGAAAGCTAGCAAGAATATGGCTGGCCCGTCTATATAGACGAACTTTCGGAGTCCCTTTTTAAAGCCGAAGGATCGACTTCCAAAATTCCGATAGTACAGAGGAAGAGCGATTATTTATAGTGCCGATTATAGAGGTCCTCGTGAAGGTATCTGAGAACTGCAACGCCCGTATCTTCGACACCGCGTCGGCAAATGCATCACGACTGATCTCCGTCACACGGCGATACCAGTCGGCGACACTGTGCGAATGAGGATCCCAAATATGAAAACATGACCGATATGATGCAGCCACGAGAGATTCGGTGCCACTAATCTGCCCATGTGAATTACAATACTTTCAACAACCTTGGAAGACCCGGTGCGTCGACACTAATGGTCGTGTAGGTCCGCTTCGAACTCGTCACAGTTGAAGCGTGGTCCGAGAGAGCCGAGTTCTACCTAGGTATGCAGCTTGTTCGGTTTCCGTCTGAATACCTCCCTTTACATACCCTCTGATTCCAGGTTCAATCGTGCGCGGAGGGCGGGCAGGTGCGGTTATGCCTTCTTCGGCCCTTGTAGGCTGGGCTGGCCGCGCTGCCCGAAGTCAATCTTCCTCAATACCATTTTCGGCGAGCAGTTGCCTACATAGGTCAGGTTTATGTGAGTACATGTGGTTAGGTGCTGTCGGGAAATCGTTGGTCTCAGATAAAGGGTGCAGTTCTTGCCTCGATGAGATGGCATCCTCTTCGTCAGGTTTATTGGTTTTTACCCTCATTAGCCATTCGTCAACGTAGGTTATCATGTTTTCAGGACCCCGTTTAGTTGAAAGGCTTCCCATTCCGCTAAGTTCATTTGAATCATTACCCTCACTGGAGTCCGCACTGGACCTCGTTGGCTCCTTTTTCGCATGAAAAATGAGTGAGCCAGGACAGCAAAGGCGGGCTTTCCCCCCTTGGCGCATACGAATGGAAATAAATCGAAACCCTCACTACTCAACTCGATCGAGGCTAGATGTGAGTCTATGTCCGACTGTAGAACCCTAGCCTGGGTTTGGAATTCGAGAACCACTTTTCTTCGCTTTTTGAGGACCCATCTGAGGCTGGATACCCAAATAAATCCGCTCTTGCAATTCGGGGAGGAGAGCTGCGATTTCTTCCTGGGAAGCTTGGACAGTCTTGAGGATGAAAGCTTCGAGGCCGAGAATGTCTTTTTTCTGGAGCAACGCTTACGTGGTCGAAGTAGAAAACTCATTGCCCTGTTTCAGCCGATCGCGTATGACTTTGTACGAGACCCTAACTAGAGTGGCAAGAATTCCCAAATGAGATAGGTCATCGCCGAGCTTCTCGAACTTCTTTCTGCCGTCTTTCGGCCGTCTTTCACATGTGTTGGTATTAGAAATAGGCGCCCAACGCAGCGGGAGCCTATAGTTGGCGAGCGTCCATGTATGCAGACGGCTCTTTAGCAAGGCAGGTTGAGATCTAGCGGCCTATGCATTCATTTTTCTGCAGTTTTCGGCCTAGCGTCCCCCGCCCCCATGGTTTCTCGCCCCCAGGCATACCAGAGCACCTTGCACTAGTGACGGCCTCGTCAAGACCGTGGTAGAGTGGCGGTGGGTATACCACCGACGTCAAGGTGTCAGAAGCCACGCGTCGGAGACGAACAATACTTAGAAGCGACTGAGCAGCGAAGATGTCAGAACTAGTAGGCCGGAGATCAACGTAATCCAGAAATCTCTATGTCTACAACGAAGGCGTGGCCATTGGCGCATGGAATGGCAGCAGCCTATCTAAATGGTCTCAATATCTTAGCGACTCGCTATCGCAAGTTGCATCTCATCCGTAAACCAGTCCACCTTCTCCTGCTCGTCCAGAGACTTCGCCGAGCCGGCAATCTCCAAAATGTTCTTGATGCCCACATTGATCTCATTCGAGCCCTGGGTCGCCTCCGCTACCCGGTTCATAGCCTCGACCAGGGCGGCCTGGTCACGGAATATCTTTTGCTCCTGGAGCACGTACTCGAGCTCGCTGAGGCTGTGCAAGCTAGGAACGGCAATCTCCTTGTTGAAGATGGACGTGAAGTCCAGCTGTTGAAGGATACCGCGACGCGACGTAGTAGCCATGACAAGGAGCCGGTGACCCTTTGGTGGGATGGCGCGGATCAGCGTCCTCAATGTCTGAAGAATTGTGTTCGACATGCGCGGCCCAACAGGATTCCATTCAATGAGACCCTCGATATCATCACTACGGGCTAGCGATCAGCAGACTGATTCGGGATGGTCAAGATGAGGGTACTTACACAATCAAAATGCTCAGCGGTGACTTGACTGCGTCTGTGAAGATCTTGTGAATGTGGTCTCTCTTGGCCATCTCATCACGATAGCCGACAAGGGCCTCTGGGGAAATGATTTTCACAAATGGAAATTCCGATGTTTTGGCGATGTGTGCTGCGAGAGACGTCTTGCCGCTTCCGTCTGGGCCGTGGAACAGCAGAGAAAACTTGGGGGACTTGGAATTCGGGTTTCGTAGGCCATCCAGATAAATCATGCAAGAATTGATGATCTGATCAATGCTTGGCGAGAACTGGATGATGCCGTATATGATCGATTTGGTGAGCTCCTCATCCGAGACACCGAACGCAGGTGTCACCTCTGCGAGTGCCCCCATGAAGTCTTGACGAGTAATCACGAGATTGTTGACGTCTTTTCCCACGGCTGCCATATTGCCAGCTTGCGTGTGTCGGTTGAACGCGAAAGACGCCGCACTCTTCGCAAGACCGTTCAGCTCAGCACCGGAGAAGTTCTTGGTGAGGGCAGCCAGCTCGGCGAGGTCGACGTCATCCGCAATCCTGCCATTCTCTCGCATCTTGCTCGTGTGGATCTTGAGAATCTGTCCTCGGCCTTTCTCGTCGGGAAGACTGATCTCAACCTGCACCTCGAGACGACCTGGACGCAGAAGGGCATCGTCGATCATGTCCTTACGGTTCGTCATGCCGATAAGGAGGATGTTGTTCAACTGGTCCACACCATCCAGCTTGCTAAGCAGCTGGTTGACCACACTGTCTCCCACGCCGGTACCACCACCAGCACCCGAGCCACGCTGCTTGCACACAGCATCCAGCTCGTCAAAGATGATGACGTGTAGCTCACTCTCGTCGCCCTTCTCCTTGTATTCCTTCTCGGCATCTGCGAACATCTTTCTGACATTCTCCTCGGACTGACCAACGTATTTGTTTAGAATCTCTGGACCGTTGATGACTTTGGGCTCACGAGCTTGAAGCATCTTGCCAATCTGACGGGCAATCAAGGTCTTTCCCGTCCCTGGAGGTCCGTACAGCAGGATACCCTTGACGTGCATGATGCCAAGCTGTTCGATCAAGTTAGGAGGGAAAATTCTGGAGGCAAAAGCACGACGGAAAATGACACTGAATTCATCATCGAGGCCGCCAATACCCAGGGTCTCGAACTTGAAGTCGGGCCGCACGATGGCGTTGGCACTCCGTTTGGCGCTTCCCTTGAGATTCATAGGCTTGACCGTAGAATTAGATGCCCTGACGAAATTGACCTCGGATTGGCGGGTCAGAATGCCTCTTGCACGGGGATTGCTGTCGGAGGGCGAACCAGTCGCCTCTGGCTTCTCGAGGCTCATATCGATCAACTCGACAGTGGAGATGGTGCAACGGAAAGGGATGTTTTGGAACCTCATGAGGACCTGTTGTGACGGAGCGAAGATCTGGTTCTCGAAGGTCTTGACGAAATGTTTAGCAAGGGACTCTTGGTCGTAAGGAGCGTCGGTGACTTTGTTCTTGGAGGCAAATTCGATTGCAACCTCGACGGCGCCCAGATAACCCTTTTGACCAAGTTCGATCAAGTTGAAGGTTTCGGCAAACACGATATCGTCTGGACTGAGGTTCATCAACCATACGCGCTGCCGCTCACCAAAGGCGATTCTCCCAGGGCCAAGCTGCGGAAAGCCTTTGGCGTGGATAACAGCGTCGTTGCTTCCAAGACGATCACCAGTGACGCGGAGGGTAACCTCCTCCATGGGTTGGAGGCCCCAGTCTTGAGCATCGACAGCGGCATAGTTGGCGAAGATGAACTCATCGTCTCTAGGGGGGTTCGGGATCCCGTTCATGCTTGTTACAATAAGCTGTCTTCTTCCCTGGGCCTTAGGTTGGGCCTGGGGCACAGACTTTCGTGGACCGGGCTGAGGAGGCGCCTGTCTGTAGGGATCCTGGGCATAAGAGCCCCGTGGTGGTTGTTGAGGTGGTGGTTGCCCACCATAGGATCTGCCTTGCGACCGTGGGTCGGAGGGCAAGCCTCCTCGGCCGCCAAATAGACTCATCCTGTCGATCGCGTGGGCGGAAAAGGGCCGTTGATGGAGGAGTGTCGGCGGGGGACTCTACCGGCTACGAGGCCTTGATCGTGGCAGGTAAAAGGAGAGGATGGTCGGAAGGCTCGCCTTGCGTAGCAGAGTCGATTGTCGATGGAGACGTTTCGCTTGTCGAAGACGGGTCGCTTTCGCGACGGGAGGTGTTGAAGAACAGACAGCTCAGACGCTTGAACAAGGCGGTTGTCGCTTCTTTCTTCTGGAGAATTGAAGTAGAAGAAAACCCAACCAGGTGGCTCTCGAAGCTGGTTGATTCAATGTGGCCTATCGTTGAAAAAGAGGTGGAGGCTACTGCAGGACACGGAGACGTTGCTGTAACTGTTTGCGCTCGGTGTTTGAGAAGTTGAGGTGGAGGACACCTCAGCTTTGGATGGCCACCAGGATAGGTACCTCCCCATGTGCCAGACAGTGGCGTGGCGGCTTAGGTAGGTACCGCAGTATCCACCCGTGCCGTTGACCAGGAGCCCCCAAGTTCCGGGGGCCTTGGCCGCGTCCGCGGGGCAGGCACCATGACGATGACCCGTCTCTCCGGTGTAGACAGGTGGGGTAGGGGTAGGTACAAGAAGGGACAGAATGAGGGAGGATTAGTCATGAAGACTTTGATTCATATTGAACATCCTGAATCTTCTCGTTGGTCGCGGAATATTCAGTCAATCATTACTAGACTTCTCGTTGGCCATTGCACCTTCCAAGTGAAAAGCTGTACAGTTCCGGTCGCAGTGCCTCCAAAGCCAACCAATGGTCATCCTTGCCTGCCCTGATCAATAGGTCAGGGTCCTCGGCCCTGTGATGCGCTTCTTCACCTGTCTAACTACTTTCTGACCTCAGCTCAAAGCACGACTGCTGCTCGCATGCAAAGATGCCTCTGTATGTCCTTCTAAACCCCTTCCTCTTCCTCCCTGACCGTCCACTGACCCATTCCAAGCCACCTCCTAGGCAAGAAATCCTGGAACGTCTACAATGCCGACAACATCGCCCGCGTCCAGCGCGACGAGGCTGCTGCCGCGGCCGCTGAGCACGCGCAAGAGCAGCGCATGCAGGAAGCTGATGCCGCTCGCCGCCTGGCTATCCTTCGTGGCGAGACCCCTCCTCCTCTCCCCGAACCCGAGCCCGAGATCGACGCCTCTGATAAGAAATTCGCCCGCCGAGACCACGACAGCGCTACAGGGTTCACGTCGAGGAAGAGGAAGCGCGCTGGCGAGGATGATACCGACTTTGAGATGAGGCTTGTGAGAGAGAGGGCTGATGTCGGGACGAAGGTAGCCGGGGAGCTTGGCAGGAGAACCTCGGGTGGCGAGAAGAAGAGCGACATCGAGATTGTGGGCAGGGACGGGCATATCGACTTGGTCGGTGCTCCGCCCAAGACCGAAAAGCAGGACAAGAATCCGGAATACGAGAAAGAGGCCGCCGAGAAGAAGCGCGAGATGGAAGATCAGTATACCATGCGCTTCTCCAATGCCGCCGGAAGAGATGGCTTTGCGGCTGGTGACCCCTGGTATGCCACGTCCAGCAGCCGGAAGGTTACGGCTGTTACGGCCACAAAGGAAGACGAGATCGGCATGGAGGCGACGACCAAGAACGTGTGGGGCAGAGACGATCCCAAGAGGAAGGAACGGGAGACCCAGAGGATCACCTCGAATGATCCGCTGGCCATGATGAAGATGGGCGCCAGGAAGGTGCGCGAGATCGAGAAGGAGAGGAGGAGGGAGAATGAGGATAGGGAGAGGGAGCTGAAGGAGCTGAGGAGAGACGAGCGGAGGCGGGAGAAACGCAGAAGGAAGGAGAGGCATGACGGCACTGATGAAAGAGACAGGCATGGTGAGAACCACAGACACACGGCTCCTCGATATGAGCATTCGGAGCGGCGACACGAAGAGAATGACCGGGAGAAGCGCCGGCATATGCACCGGGGCGACCGGGAACGGAGTAGAGACCAGGACAGCAAGAGAGATCGTGATCGTGATCGTGATCGTAACAAGGAACGGGCACGAGACCGCTCCAGCCTCTCACACCGAGATGATGAGGACAGGCACCGACGTCGTCGCAGACATGATGATGACGTCCACGAGAGATGAGCTTATAGCAATGTGCGATCCAAGAAATACCCGGGATACCATCACCCAGGACAGTTTGAGGATGCCTTAGGAGTCATAGTTAGCTCTGCATTATACAATACTGGAGTGTGCCAAACTTGCAACCTCTCCATGCGTTTCTCCAGCGCCTCCCTCATGGCAGCGTAACAGTGCATATACTCGAACACAATTCGTTCTCTCCCCTGGCCCGACCCACACATAGGCCACTCATCATTTCTCCTTCCATGGCAACTGAATCTGGACCTCCCTCATATCCGCCGCCACCATCTCCACAACCTCCTTCGCGCCCAGCTCCTTGAGCTTAGCCAGTACGTCCGCCGCCAAGTCGGGACTCATCCCCTCCCTCCGATCCGAATACAAATCGACGCCTTCCTTAGTAAACAGCGTGGGCGCAAACCACGTAACTGCCCACCTCTGTGTCATCCCGTCTACCTCCCGCTCCCCCCAGCCCAAGATCTCCCAATGGCTTGTGACAAAGCCCAAAAGTCCCTTTCCCCGCCAATCCCACGAGCCCGTATTCGCCTGTTCACACGCAGTGTCAATACCGGCCACGGTCTTCAGGCCGCCTTTGCCAGAAGACTTCTCGTACTCGACGAGATCGTTCACGCGTGGCCGAGAGCCGTCGGCGGTGGGAGGCGAGGGCGGCAGCGGCGCGTAGGTGATGCGAACGTTCTGGGCGGTGCGCCACATGGCAAGGGTGGAGTGGGTTACGGTCCAGGTGCGGTGGAGCCAGTCTAGCGGTGGGTTGGTGAAGGTTGATGACGGCGCTGAGGGGGAGGAGGGAGTTTGAGGGCCCTTGGGGGGAGGGGCGTATTTGGAGGGGCTCCGGAGGGTGATGTCGTTGGTTGCCATCTTTTGCGCTGGCGTGCAGGTATGGATGGACGCAATTGGAGCTTGACCGGCTTTGGCCCTTTCGCTCGATAAGATGAGTATATGTACTAGAATATCGAAGGAGGAGAAAGAAGCTGGGAAAGCTGTAACATGAGAGACGATGCTGTAAACGGGCCCCTGGTGAGCGCCGTTTCACAGGTGATGTCAGATGGAAGTTCCCGGCCCCTTCCTGGCGGCGCCGAAGCCTGGTACCTGGGTATAGGAGCTGAGGAGGTAGGCATTCATAGAAGGCCTCGCATAAAGTCTCGGATCCTCCCTCTCGCCAGCACTGCTAGGAGGGTTGGGTCCGATCATCATGACGCTCTACCTGGAAGAGCTTAGAGGCTCGGGATTTGCAGCGTCCAGAGTTGTGTGAAGTCAATTTTGGCTGCATTTGGGAAGGAAAGAACATCAAGATCCACTGGCAGGGGTCAAAAGGTACTTCGCAGCTTGGTGAGCGCTAATTTTCTAGGGCTGTAGGGGTCCTCCCCTGCATGTCGCTACTGCCCAGGTGCTGTACATACCTGGGCTGGAAAATGTTCCACCTTCCATGTTTTGCGCGGCTCAAGCTGATGAGAGCCTCAACTCCGTCGACCACGGTCTCGACTACCCGCACAAGGCAAGCCTACATGCGGCATATCCAACATGTTCTGATCTGTGATCCTTCAGCTTGCATCCACTGACCGTCGCGTCACGTCACGTCACGTCACTGCACGTCACCGCACAACGTCAGCACCGGGCATCTTGAGCACGTTCCTGGAACTGCGTGTGCACTTGAGCAAACAACGCGCGTGTCGGAATTCTCGAGCACGTTCCTACCCGCTCCTCTGCTACCTGAGAGCAAAATTCGGGATCATGGCCGAAGCCCCCCTCGACGACGACATGGACGCCACCGCCATGGCAGAGGCAATGGGCTTCACGGGCTTCGGGATGCAGCGGCCAGCCAAGCGCAAGTTCAATGCCAACGCAGACGCCGCCATCGCTGGCCAACCATCCTCAGGAAAGAAGAAAGCGGGCACCTCACGGACTGGAGCGAACAACGCGCCTCTTGGAGAACGACGCCAGCTGCCACCACCTCCAGCATCGCTGCCGGCTCGACCAGAGGTCGCGGCTGGGAGTCGCAATGCCGAGGAGATTGACCTTGGTCTTGAGGATGACGATGAGGACGACGGTGGAGGGAAGGGTGCTGGAGATCCTGGACGACATGGCTACGATTCAAATGGCCCAGAGCCGCAATACATCGACACTTTGCGAAGTCCACAAGGCTACCCGTCCGATGAGCTTGAGAACACAGAGGCCCAGCCACGCATCAACACCATCGTCGACAATGGTCCGCCCGGTCTCCCGGCCCGTCCGTCACAGCAACACGGCTTTCAACGTGGTCAGACTCAGCAACGCGGCAGCGGAGGAAGACGGGGCGGTCATCAATCCCGTCCAGATACAGGAGCGCCCTGGTGGGAGGGATATTACGACTCCAAGATGAACGAGAATCCGTGGGAGAGGCTGGAGAGGGAGAGAGGTCTACAGCCACGAGGAACGTGGCTGTCCAGGAATGCCGGCCACAGCGGTGCGGTGGCTGGATCATCACAAGCACCTGCAGCGAGCACCGTCGAGGGAGATGGGAGTAGCAAGGCAGCGTCGGAGGGTGCCGAGGGCACTGCGGCTGGAGCTGAGCCTGCGGTTTTGCCTGCTGATGAAGAGTCATAAAATGGCAGCCTGACTCTGGCTGGCCGCTCGGAGAGGCGGCTGCAGTCGGGCTACCGGCTGGGTTGATGTATCAGGCTTGGTTTGGATTCTGATGGGCTTGAGCTAGGTGACGAGACACCACGCGGCTTCACGAACTTGGGCAAGACCTATGACATTACGGTGAATCCTTTATACCCAGGTTTCAACTCCATCTTTCAGGTATTCGACAAGATGCCGAGACGACATCCGACCTGTATGGCGGGATATACAGAAACGCGTTAGCCCGTCACAGCCAAGCAGAACCAAGGTTGCCTCACCCTTCGCCTTGCATATGTAAAGGCAAATCCTGTCACGTGACATCCAAAACGGGAATCTCCATATGAAGCACAAGCCGAAGGAAGGAGACCACCCACCATCACATGTCACGACCCATGTCGTCCACACAGTGCCCTCTTGAGCACGGCAGCAGGCGAGGACCGTCCGTACCTCCCTCCCAGGAGGCAAAGTCACACTGTACGGCCAAGCTTCACGTCAGCAGCACACGGGGCGGCAGACAGGGTGGTCACAGGGGAAGCGGGCAAGGGTCAGATCACAGCACATGTCACCCACTGGCCACGAACCGTCAGGGCCCCGGGGAGGCCCCATCCCAGCAGCAACAGTGTACCAGTCTGGTATTCGCCTAAGGACTACGGGCTACGGAGAATAAAAAGGAACAAGGAACCTGAACACCCCCACAACGCCCCCTCCCCGATGCCCAATGAGAGGGAGCAGGAATCCACCGCAGGCAGCTGGACCTCGACCTCGGAGGAGAGCAGAGCACAGTAGCCCCATGGGGCGCTCCCCTTCCAGAACGGGCAATACCCACGGCCCCGAAGAGGAAAAGTGCCCAGCTCTCATCGCTCGCCCTGCCCTCCATCTCGCTCATCCCTGTCCCACCCTCTCGCTCTGACCAGGTGCTTCTTCCCTGCTCCCTGCTGTTACGTTCGGCTCGGGCCTTGGGAAGATCGTGGGGGATGGGAAGACGGGTGCTCCCTCATGCGACGAACCATGATTTGCCGCTTTCTTCGCCCCGTCAGATCCCACAC
>MUZH01003666.1:0-19413 GCA_003012965.1 Juglanconis oblonga
TTTCTTCCCTCGGCGTTCTAACGAGCTTCTAGCGATCTATGGATCGTCAATGCTAGGCCTGATGGATTCCGCCCCCTCCCTCCCCACATCGGCCCCGCCCTGCCCGCTCAGCGCCGAACTACACCACCAGCACTAACCTACTACAGGAAGACAAACAACGGCCACCTGCAAGGTACAGAAAGCCCCGTTTCATTCTTGCTGCGGCCTGGATCCTCAGCCGCGGTCCCAGAGGATGTGGCTCGGCGATCGGCGGAGGAACATACCTGTCCAACATCCACATGGGAGCGGGAACTTTTGGTTTTGGCTGGCGGATCGTTTTGGTGCAGGCCGGCGGCAATGGATGCGAATAAAGGAGTGCCTACCTATGCTAGAGATCCATGCCGAGGATCGTGACAGAGGGACACTGCAGCAGACGAGATACGGCTAGGGCGGAGAGCATACCACAGTAAGCTTCTCCCAAGATTTCACAATTCAACTCCCTCCCTAACTTAAAACAAGCAAGCATTGCAAGAACAAAAAACATTTTAGGCATCTCTGCCTGGCAACAAAGTATCTTTAGTCGCACAACCCGATGCAATAAACTTCTAGTAGGGCCTGTCGAGCCTCTGTGCTTCCAAGTAGAACCCGATGTCAAGAGCGAAAAAGGATTTAATACTTTATTAGGTATTAAGGAAATCCTAATAAATAAACCTCTCACAGAGGTATTGGGTCCCATTTCGAGCATCATGCTCTGCTGAGGTCACAGGATAGACTATGTACCTCTAGGTATGGATATTCGTTCAGGCATCTTTGCCCCCCCCCCCCAACTCCCCGGTCCCCTCACCACAAGCAGGACAAAAAGAACATGGTTGGTAAGCCAGGACATTGTTATTGGGCCAGCCAAACTGTGATCAAATTGATAATCGGAGAAAACTAAACACTCCAGCCGGGTCTGTCCGAATTGGCTGTTTATACCCCGGCCGTGCCGGCCGTGCCTTCCCACTACCACAACATATAGCCTACGTCTTGAATAATTTTGGGTCCCTTAAGCGTAAGAAGGCAAACCAAGTCAAATTTAGCCAAGTCAAGTCTTTATCATACCTCGAGCTAAATCAAGTCCGAACCCAGAGCTAACCTGGCTGATTTGCGTGGAGCGCTGGTAACCGAACGCTCCCACGAAAGTGATCCTAGCAGTGAGGTGATCACTCTCGCTTCGCATTCACTGTTCTCGCTTTCCAACGCGCGCCTTGAACTTCACAGGTAACCCGCGGCTATATGTCTGTACAGCGTGCAGCACAGAGCCGGCGCCAACAGTCTTGGGTACCTATGTATGTAATTTACGTGCTCCGACCAACCTGAGGTCTGCAACCCTTTCTCCCTCACGGCACAATCCGTCTCGTCCCATACTCCTGCAGGTTTCTACATCACCACACATCCCTGCCCAACCCAACTACTAATAACATCATAGTACCCGGGCTCCTCCCCTTCCTCACCACCCTCACCCGTACCATTTAGCCCCCTCCTAACAACCCCCACAACCTTCAACGTCTGCGCCCCCGACCCATGCCACCACCTCAGCCTCTGCACCTCACCCTCGTCCCCAAAGATCTCCCACTTCCCCTCGCTAGTCTCAACACTACATCCATCCCTCGGAAAATGGAACTCCGGCAAGAATAACACGCTCGGCTCGTCGGGAGCAGCATCTTTGCTCGCGCGCAGCGACAGCTGAAAAGTGCACGACCTCAGGTCGAAGACGTAGTGCGTGATGTCGCCGACCACAGCGACGGGGGCAGGCCGCACGTAGGCCTCTGCGGCGCGGAAGCCGGGGGCCGTGAGAGTGCTGTCGGTTGTGCGCATGGCGGGGTTGCTGAGGATGGTTTCCGCGAGTGGGGTGGTGGAGGAGGTGGTGATGGAGGGATTGGTCATTGTGCGCTTGAGGTTGGACGGCGTTACCGCTACGTCCTCGGAGGGGCGGGAGGCTGATGGCGGTGCGTTGGAGGAAGAGAGGGAGCCAGCTTTGGAGCGTGGGACGGCAGAGATGGGGAGGGGCTTGTCGTCGAGGGAGTAGATGGAGAGGTCTTCGCCATTCCATTGGTCGCCCCACTGATGGACATTCTGTGAGTTGGTCAGTATTGGTACAGCATGAGCAAAGCAGATTGAGAATGTGGCATACGTTCGTGCAATAGACCCACAGGGAGTAGCCTTCCATACCACTGCCTTCCACCGCGAAGTGATTTGCATCCATAGCCGCGCTCTGGCTCGAATAGTCGCCATTCTTATATGCAGCCTTGTCATCCATGTCGAACGGTATGCCGAACTCGGTCAGAACACACGGGTGGTTGCCCATGTAATCCAGCCCTTCTTTCCTCATGGCAGCCAGCTGGTCTCTGAAACAGTTGCGGATGGCCGTCTCCCCAATCTTGATACCGAAAGCAGGCGTCAGATATCTCCCCCGCAGGATTCCCAGCACGTCCACATTCCAAATTCGATTCCACTTCTTTGTCATCAGCGTGATTCCGTCGTAGTAGTGAGGCGCGTAAATCATGTTCGGGTCATCATCTTCGGTCCCCTTGATGCTCGGCGGGAGTTCCAGTACGGGCGGCTGACAGAGCATGAGAGCCTCTGGGTGGTGTGCGAGGACCACGTCTCGGTATCCTCTGTAGAAATTCATGAACCAAGTATTCGTGAAGGTTTCGTAACTGAGCTTCTTCCCTGTCTTCGGATCTTTGTCGAAATAGTCCTTCCTTAGTAGGTTGTCACTGCTTGGGTCCCAGACCCCGTGCTGTGCCCAGATACACTCCCCCAATTTCCATCCCGGGTCGCGTTTCCACTGGTACCGCGAGTCGTCGTAGTCAGCTGGCAGCCATGCTAGCTCCCCTCTAGGATCGATTAGTGATTTTCCAGTTTGGTACGGCCCGAGTCCACCCATATCCCATGTATCGACCTCGCAGGCCCTCCCTGACCCGGTTAGTATGGTTTGCCATATTGTCGGACATGTCCCCTTCTTCAGCGCCTGCTCTTTCGGGATAACACTGATGTCCTCGTAGGCAATCAGGCCCTTATTGGGCTCGTTCATAGATTCCCAACCGAACACGACATCGTTCAGTATGTCGCCCGCCTCTTTTATCCTCCGTGCCAGGTGTTCTACTGCGCTGAAAAAATGCTTCTGCAGGTAGTCTTGCACATTGACACCATCGACAATACACTTGGGCGCGAAGTCCTTGCCTGCGAAGAAGAGTGTAAACATGGTGGCGCAAGCGAGGCGGTTGTAGTTGGTGGACCAGATCATCTTGGGGAATTTCTCAAGGTCTGGGTAGGTGTTGTGCACGATAGCTGCTTCGGTGGCGGCGAAGGATTGCGGGTTCAAGCCGGCTAGGTAGAGAGTCCACATCGGTGCTCCAGAGCCGCCGGAGAAGCGTGACCACTTTAGAGATTCAATATTAGCTGTGTTGGGCCAGGAGAGGATCGAGGATGATTAGGCAAACGTACCACATCCTGATGAGGATCCATGTACACGTAGAAGCCATAGTCCTTGGCAACTCTCAACACCTCGATGGTGTGACTGATCCATTCTTCGTCGTAGATGCCCGGGCCTTTTGCTTCGATAGCCTCCCACGTGAAGATGTATCTGATAGTGTTATACCCATACCGCCTCAGCCTAGCGAAATGCACATGGGCATCGTTCTTGGTGAAGGGCCGCTTGTGGAAGCTGACATTGTCGCCGTCGAAAAAATCATCAACGACTTGCGAGGGCTGGTCGAAGGGCTCGCTGGGGTATTTGGCGTCGCCTGCCACGTTGATGCCACGAAGGATGACCTGACGCCCGGACGAGTCGACAAACTTGCCGTCCTCGATTTGTAGGCGGAGTGGGGCCATGATTAGGGACTCAGAGGTGGGGAGTATGCTCAGTAGACGGTGCTAGAGGACGAAATACATGAGAGGATCAGAACCACATGGAGTAGCAGGTATGCGAAGGTTTGAGGAGCTTGTAGGAGACAGTCGTTGGAAGAGGCGAAGCGTGTTGTGCTCACGGACTCTCGGTCAAGTCACAGTCCGGAACTCGATGACGTTGCTTTCCAGATTTGAACCTTGCAAATATTAGATAGAATAGTAGTTGACTACTAAGAGACCTGAAGCAACGTACATGTCACCCGGTATGTTCCTCACTGTGTCTGGGGATACTTTGGTGTCGACTTAGTGTTGCCTCCCTTCACTTTTGAGTCTCCAGCCGAGAAGCTAATGGATATGGAGTGCAGCCACACCTGCATTCAGAAGTGACGTCGGCCGATGAGTGTCTCACCGTAGATTTGCCCATTGGCCAATCCCCCGCAGCCAACCTTGGTGACCCCTCCTGCCAGGTGCTGTTCCCTTAGCGCCTAGCTCGGGTGACCCACGCCCGGGCCAACCTTGGAACCTTGGAAAATGATAAGGTGAGAGTGGGCAGCGCCAGTAAATGGGATGGCCTGTGCACTCGCGATCCCTGCACGCGTTCGAGGCGCGTCTTCTCACGAGCGGAATCGAGGGTTTGTTTGCCTATTCCAACCACCAACTCCTTGTGAGCGCAACACTATGTCAGTCTTGCGCCTACGATCATTATAGACTCTTTTTCCATTGCAAAGCGATTTCAGCGTCAATATGCCGCACTCCGAGTCCCCAGAGTCCAGTCCTCCTGTTCTGACGCCGACTAGTGAAGAATTCGAGCAGATGGATCACGACCAAGTCCAAGATGCGCCCATCAAGACCGAGCCGCAGCCGGACGACACCGATGGAGACATCACCATGGCAGACCTGAATCCGATGCCTTCAGCCAAGGAAGAGAAAAAAGACGTCAAACTGGACGACCTATTCGCAGACGACTCGGACGAAGAGTTCCCCAGCACTGAGAAGGCAACACAAAGCCAGGCACTCCCAACAAGCTCTCCAGGGCCGGATTCCTCCCCAGAGAACTAGTGAGTCCCCATACAGGGCAAGAGAATGTGGTGCCAATGCTTACGAAATTTGTGAAGTGAGAGTGGCGCACCAGTCAAGGTCAACGCCAGCGATCCCGAGATCATGCGCACTTTCTACCAGCGTCTCTTCCCATGGCGATATCTGTTCCAATGGCTGAATCACAGCCCTACGCCTACGAACGACTTTGCACATCGAGAGTTCTCATACACGCTCCAGAACGACGCCGTGTGGCGATACCAGTCCTTCCCAACCGCTGATCTGTACGAACCACTCCCACTCCCACCCTCGACACTCCGAAGTCATGGCCCCGCTAACGTCTCCCTCTCAGCATGCGAAAAGACATCATCAAACACATCCCAACCCGTTTCGATATCGGTCCCGTCTATAGTACCAACCCTCGCGACCGCAAGCAACTCAAAAACCTCTCTGCCTTCCGCCCGCTGGCCAAGGAACTCTGCTTCGATATCGATTTGACCGACTACGACGACATCCGAACATGCTGCGATAAGGCAAACATCTGCAACAAATGCTGGCAGTTCATGACCATGGCCATCAAAGTGACGGACATCGCGCTGCGCGAGGACTTTGGTTTCAAACACATCATGTGGGTTTACTCTGGAAGACGTGGCGCCCACGCTTGGGTGTGTGATCGCAAGGCGCGGTGGATGGATGATCAGAAACGGAGGGCTGTGGCAGGCTATCTAGAGGTGTTGAAGGGTGGTGCTCAGAGCGGTAAGAAGGTCAACGTCAAGAGACCATTGCACCCGCATTTGGCGTGAGTACTCGCATTTTCCGATATGAATTGCCCGCGCAAATACTGACAGAAACCATAGGCGGAGTCTCGAAATCCTCAAGCCACACTTCTCGGAAGACGTTCTCGAGAAACAGGACCCCTGGGACACAGACGAGCGCGCAGAGAAGCTCCTGCAGCTCCTGCCAGACAAAACTCTGAACGACTCCCTGAAGAAGAAGTGGGCGTCCGCGCCAGGCCGGTCATCCATGTCCAAATGGGCCGACATCGACTCCCTCGCCAAAGCCGGCGGAGGCAGCAAGAACATGGATACGGCGCAGCTGCGCGACGCGAAGCAGGACGTGCTTTTAGAGTATACCTACCCCCGGCTAGATATCGAGGTCAGCAAGAAGCTGAACCACTTGCTAAAATCGCCCTTTGTCATACATCCCGGCACAGGCAGAGTTTGCGTGCCGATTGACACGAGGCCTGGAAAGCTGGAGGAGTTCGATCCCCTTAGTGTACCGACTGTGCAGACGCTGCTGGGCGAGATTGACGCGTGGGCGGTGGAGAATAAGGAGAACGACAAGGAGACGAAGAACGTGCAGGACTGGGAGAAGACGAGCCTGAAGCCCTACATCGAGCAGTTCAGGGGTTTCGTGAACGGGCTGCTGAAGGATGAGCGGGCCGAAGTCAAGGTGAAGCGGGAGAGGGAAGAATCAGATTCCATGGAGTTCTGATGTCGCCTCGGGTGTACATGTTGGATACACTAGCAGGCGTGAAACGAGGTCGGATGAAGGCACCGACAGCAGGAGGCTACGCGACACGCGATCGTCACATGGCGGGCATGGATATCGGAGCTGGCGTTCTTCGGTGGAATCGTGTACATATTTTTCCTGCAATGGACGCATCAAACATCGAAGTGGGCCCAGCATCCATTGGCGCGCATCAGACATCCCCAGATTTTCCCCAGATCGTTCGTGTTCCCAACCCCTGAATCCCTGCCGCACATCCACCTTCGCTGCCACGTCCTTCAAGCTTCGGCGAGCGCGCAGACTTGGGGGAGGAGCCGGGAGGAGCCTGGAGGAGGTAACATTTGGGTTTGCGATGAGCGATTGATCTGGAGATGGCGAGTCCCAGATTTGCCGATGGAGTTTGTATTTTTAGATAACCCGAGCGACGACTGTGCGGATCTCCTACCCTCTTCTTCCCATCGGCCCGCATACCGTCATGCAGACGTGAGGCCGGCTCCCCATGCTATATAACCACGGACGGTAGCATGATCGTCAGGTCCAGTCCCGAGGGTTTGGCTCACGCTGTCTTGCCCCGTCGACTCTGCTGCTCCGGACCGCACCTAGCCCCCACCATGGCCTCCCTCAAGAGCCTTGCCCTCCTCCTCTCCCTCGCCCTCTCCCTCGCCCTGGCCAACCCCCTTCTCCCCCGGCAAAACACCTCAGGCGCCGTGCCGCTCATAGACTACGAGATCCTCTATGTCCCGCCCTCGGACTACACCGACCCGCGCGTCCTCTACGCACGCACCGTCGAGCTCGCCAACGCGCAGAACACCCTGCTCGCCACCTGGGAGAATTACTCCCCCGAGCCGCCGCTCGTCTACTTCCCCATCTACCGCTCGACAGACCACGGCGCGACGTGGACACAGATCAGCAACGTTACGGATCAGGTCAACGGCTGGGGACTGAGGTATCAGCCGTTCCTGTATGAGCTGCCGGAGGACTTTGGCGGGTTTGAGAAGGGCACGGTGTTGCTGGCGGGGAACAGCATCCCCACGGATTTGAGTCAAACGCAGATTGATTTGTATGCGTCGAAGGATCAGGGCGAGACCTGGGAGTTTGTGAGCCATGTTGCGGCGGGTGGGGAGGCGTTGCCGAATAATGGTTTGACGCCTGTTTGGGAGCCTTTTATTATGTGAGTTGGTCCGTGTTGATGTGTTTTGGGAGTTCCGGACATGTGTGGAAAATTGGATGATGAGGAACCGTAGTCAGGTTTCGAGGCCAGTCAGTCTGGTGTTGCCGTCCACGAAGTGATGAGGTTGCCACAAGCAAGGCATCACGGCTTCAAGGACGGATGCGCACACATGCTGTCCAGACTTTTCTCTTCCAGGTTCTCGATTTTTCTCGTCCACTCTCACAGCTCACTAATCCTCCACACGCAGGCTCTACCAAAACCAACTCGTCATCTACTACTCGGACCAACGCCTCAACGCAACCTACGGCCAACGCATGGTGCACCAGACATCCACCGACGCACTCACCTGGGACCTCGTCGTCCCGGACGTCGAATACCCCGTCTACGAGGACCGGCCCGGCATGCCGACCATCACCCAGCTGCCCACCGGCGACTACATCATGACCTACGAGTTCGGACACACCGACCCCGCCACCGGCACGTACTCCTTCCCCGTGTACTACCGCATCAACAGCAATCCCTTGGACTTCAACTCGAGCGAGGGCGTCCCCATCGTGGCGAAGAACACCGGCACCGTGCCGCTCGGGTCGCCTTACGTCACGTGGAGTCCGGTGGGTGGGGAGAACGGGACGCTCGTGGTGAGTTCAGGCGGGTACTCGACCGTGTTTACGAATACGGCGTTGGGGGATGCAAACGAGTGGTATGAGCGGCAAACGCCGGCGCCGACGAGCTATACGAGGCATTTACGGGTGTTTGGGGAAGATCAGGACCGGTTGTTGATTATGGGGGGTGGGAAGCTGCCGCCGAGCACGACGAATAACGTGAGTTATTCGATTGTGAGTATCGAGGGTCTGACGGGTGCGTAGGGATGATTAATAGGAGAGAAAACTATCAAAATCTTTGGCAGATAATAAAGTAATCTTCTCAAAGAACTAGGAGAGAATTAGAATCAATCATGGTCTATTCACATTCGCAGTCCCTGTTCTTCGATCCATCCTCATCACTGCCGTCCTCCTCTCCGGGCCGTCAGTGTAAATGTTGAGTTCCTACTCTTTCGGATCCGCATCTCCTTTGTGGACTCTTTTCCTTTCTTCCCACTGGACCCATCCCTTTCTATCCTATTCCTACCACCAGGAAGAAATTCCCTCCCACCCCACTCCCACTAGATAATTGGGGCCTAGGTAATTTCCACCCCCACACCCACCAAGATTATTAGTGCCCAGATAAGTTAGTCCGGGATGCTCTGATGCCCTGGCTGTGAGGAAAGCTTTGTTATGCCTTGACTGAATGCCTTGCCTTATCTCTGTGGACGGCACGCTCACTCTATTTGGGATCAAATCTCTCAAATTCCTTAGTGGATCCCAATCCAAAATCGATCTCATTTCTCAACAGGACTATAGGCAAGTAGTGGCGTCGACTATGGATATTAGACATATCTCGGTGTGTCACAGACCTGCTGTTCTCCTACATACTAGAAAAGTCTGCATCATTAAGGAGGCTCGAAGTCCGGCGCTCTTGACACCCACAAGTAGGTTGCCCTCAAGCCAGAGGGCATGCTTGATGATTATGACATGTGAGGTATTAAATCAGGATAGGCTCATCGAAACGGACACTGCATGATGCAAAAGGGTGGACAGAGTCCATAATGACTTGACGGAGGATAGTCTGCGGCGCTGGGTCTGTGTATCCGAACAGTATCATAACGTTCGTCGCTGGGCATTCTAAAGCAAATTACCCACTGATAATACTCCTCCAGAAGCCACATTATTTGACTCTGACTGCCGCGGCCTGACAGTCCTCCAAGACACTGCATCAATCATGTCATGCCGTCAGCCGTGTGACACCTTTATCCATTCGCAACCATGCACTTTGGAACCTCAGCCCCCCTTTAGAAAATCAGGCATCCTTTGCCAAGACGAGTGTTGTACAACACAGCCCACTTGGCAGGTCAGCTGCCCAGAACTGATATTATCCCATCAGAACTGAATTGGTCGAGAAACCCCATATCTAAACAGCCACAACGCAGGGGGAAAAGGTAAGATGTATTCAGTTCCGAGCTGAGTGTAAGTTTCTCTACAACCTTTTGGTATAAATAACATTTCCCGACATTACCTATGTACTTGTTGGAGGAAAGTATTCTAGAAATAGGTGCCAGTATCAAGCCTGGGTGGGAAAACATTATGTTTCCGGTACATAATATACAAGGGTTCTCATAAAGCTTACGTGAGACTCGTGTTCACAGCTGCTTCGTTCTTATAAGGTTGAAGATAATTCCTTCCGAATTCGAATCGAGCACTCGGGTAGAATCGAAGTGTGGTATTTCCCTTTATTTTTTTCATCATGTCAACGAAGCCAGAAATTGCAGTACAAGCCCAAGCGGGAGGTGTAATAACACCCCCGCCGCCGGCATACGAAGAATCAAATACTATTGCGACGGTTAATCCTGCGCAGCACGAGGCAGCAACTGATAATGAGAGCGTGGGAGCAAATATAGTGCCGGGGGACACAGCACCTGTTTCTACACACTCTCCGAGCTCGATGGCGTATGTCTATCCCCTCAATTATGGGCTGTAATACATGACCATGCCATACCAAAAGCCGTTTGCTAACTGGCGATCAATTAGACAAGATGACGCGATCAGCTCTCCGCCTCCCGCACAACAGCCCATGCAGCCAGACGCCCCTAAATCCTCCCCACAGACGGTCACCGTCACACCCTTACCAAGACTGACCGAGAACCCGGCATGGATCGACTGCCCTTATTGTAATAAACGAACGAAGACTCTTGTCACGCCGGAAGGTTCTTCAGCTCAGTGGTACGGTCCCCATTCTTCCTTCCCTCGTCGATCTTCATTGCCAGGCACACTGACTGGATTTCATATAACAGCATGTCCGCGGCCCTGTGTTGTCTCTGCTGTGGTATCATCACCGTATGTATACCGTTCCTCTGCCACTGGTTCGAGGATATCCATATCAAATGCTCGGGATGCAAGAAGGAGGTCGCGATGATACCACATGATGGACCCATTCAGGTGTTTTGGCCTGGTCCTCCGCCGCCGTCGAGCCAGGCGCACGGGCAGGTGCAGGTAACGACGCAGGCACCCAATACGGGGACACCGTTGGAGACGCCATCGGGGACACCGGCACTGAAGGGGCAGTGAAGGCGGCCAGCTTCATCTGATTTCACTCAGTCTCATGTCATCTCAACTGGGGGAGCGTGAAAGGACCATGAATGAAGACCAGAAGACGGATATTTGACTGGAAAATATGTTCGATTAAGGGCAACTTACACATGATGACATTAAACGACTTTCAACTACATTTTGATATTGAGGAGTATACGACTTTGAGCAGATCAAAACCTCAAGAATAATGACACCATATTTAAAGACCTCTTGACGATTTCAAGGCATTTCTGAACAGCATTACTTCTTCGGAGTACTCAATTTTGGATGCTGCCAATATACGTCGAGCTTTCTTTTCAAGACTTGTCCATGATTGTCGATGAACGTGGTTGTCATTGCATAACTTTGTTGCCAATGTCTCTCATCGATAGGACACTTCTAGCTGTTATGGAATGTTGAAGATGCTCTCGCTACCATCGCTCCGCTTATATCGAAATTGGTCTAATAAACTAGGAGGTGGCGCAAACGAACTCGACAATGGTCAAATTGGGACCAGGCCAAGATTTCCTTCCCCATCCAAACCACCAGGCAACCGTTATTGCAAAGACCAACCCCAGAAGTGGACCAGCATAGTTCATGTTGACTGCTGTCACCGGGACCTCCTGCGGGAAGGGCAGGAATATACACACCCACAAAGAAAAGAGCAGGGCGAAAGCGTTGACGTAAACGCCCCAGCCTCCCCAGTTCCACTCTCCCAATTTGAGTGTCCCAGACCAGCGGGCGTAAAGAATGCTGGCAAGTGCAATTACGTAGCTGACGTATAGAGATAATGAGGCCAGTGCTGTTACAGCACCGAAGACGACGTAGCTCGTTGAACCTAGATTCAGAAGTCCTAAGACACAGACGATTGTACTGCTGAGAACCAATGCTCGAATTGGGACGTTATGTTTGGGATCGATCTGTCAACAATGATAAAGCAGACGTCAGTCATACTGGGGTTGGCGGTTTGATCCTGTGACCTTACATAGGCAAAATATCTCGGCAATCCACCGTCTCTAGCCCAAGCCCAGGTGAGACGCGATACTGAAGCAAATGTCGCCAGAGTGCAGCAGTATGTAAGAGCATTGATGCTAGACATCAGTGCAGTCGTTGCCGCTTGGGACTGTGATCATTGAATTAGTGTCCGCAAGTAGCGAAGGTTAGCAGCTTGAACAACGCACCTTGGTGGTAGAAAGGAGAATGAATATCAGAGGGTTGGAAGCATTCAGGGCGTCTTCCATAGAGCCCATAGACACGAGTAGGACGGCAGTGATGATGATCCCGAGCGTTCCATTCACAAGGATGGACCAGAACATTGCCCGCGGAACTGCCAATTTGGCCTTTCGTACCTCTTCGCTCATATGTATAGCACCATCAAAACCTAAAAACGTCAATGGGGTTTCATGAAATACGTGGGTGGAAAAGCAAAGGAGCCCTGGAGAGGATACTGACCAACCAGAGTCCAAACAACGCTCAACATGCCACAGTTCCATGAGATAAAGTAGTTGTCCCAGCCGGATGAGACATTTGTCTTCAGGAAAACAAAGTCTGCAGTGTGCCTCGTGCCCAGAGCAGCCAATATTACCACAAACACCACAAAAAGCAATACGTATAAGATCCCTCCAACCATCTCGATCCATGGGATCAGCCAGAATGCGTACATGTTCAACGTTGTCATAGAAATACAGACGCCTATGATCAGGAGTGTCGTCTGCCATCCTTGTATCTCCCAATCTGGATAATTCAAAGAGACGATGCCCTCAAGCATCAAATTGGCATAGCTGATAGATGCGGCCAGAATGGAAACATAGCCAAACCAAGTTGACCATCCTTGAACCCAAGTGGCGAATCTCCTGAGACGCGGCGGCGCAAGGTGGAAGGTCCAGTGATATTGGGCGCCAGCCATTGGCAAGATTGAGGCCATCTCTCCAAGCGAAGCTGCTTGTGACAACGCCCCTATCGCAATGATAATCATGCTCCACATCATTGTGTTTGGTCCGCCGTTGTTCAGGGCGTAGTATAGGTTCCTAACATTGGATTAGATTCTCTTCGTGGTTGATTATACGCTCTGTCCCATGATCACATACCCGCATACTGCTTGCCATGTTCCCATGTACGTCAGGGAGTACGCGAAAATCTGAGAGAATGAGAATAGCCGTCTGGTCCTTGTCTGTGTTTCGAGTGAAGATTGAAGCTCAGGACTACTTCGCCCGCTCGGCTTTTCGGAGACACCCGCTGGCATGGGTGCTCCTTCGCTCAGAGATTCCATTTCGAAGATTTGTCTCAAGATAAGTGGTGGTCGACCTGAAGAACAAGCTGCCCAAATTTTCTCTGCATAAGTACAATGTATGGGCAATGTATGGGTTATATAAGGAGTAACTAAGATCGAAAGACAAAAGTTCCTCGTGTACTTGTGTACCTAGTTGTACCGTGGCTTCGAGCCTCATCAAGCCCCCCGCTTTGTGAGCCAGGACAGGGTTGACTCGAAAAGAAAGGACAAGGTGGACTCGACAGTGGCACTGTTGATACGCACAGCTTTTCACCTATTCGAAAGGTAGAACTGCCGAACCGGAACCTCCGTAACGCAGAGCCACCGGGCCTGAGAGATCGGGTTGTCCTTGTCCTTGGACCTGAGCTCCCTGGCTCCTTCGATAGCATCATCTCCGCCCGAGCTTTTAAGCGATGCGGGTTGCGACCTTCCTATTTGAGTGACTCTTGCGGGGGCATGTCTGAGACCTTTCGAGCACTTTCGAGCAGATACGAGGGCCACGACCAACATGAATGGATATTCGATATTGGATGCAGCTAGCGAGCAACAACAGCTGCAAGGAGCTCAAACCGGGTTAGAATCCATACGTTTTTGCACCCCATTGGCCTAAAGCAAAGCCAAGGTATTTCGGCAACATGTAGTGTCACTAAGACCAATGTTGTGTACTCCTTTACCCCCGTCTTCTACGTTCCGCTTCGAGCTGGCTGACTGACCGGTCCTCGAAGAGTATCAGAGCATCCAGTGGCGGGGCTCGCGAGATTACCTAGGTACAGACCATTGGTTTGCCTCCGATAATGAGAAAAACTACATTGCGCTCCGAATTTTCTTGCAGATTCATTCATCTGCAGCCCGGTAATAGCGATCAAATGTGTGAATTATCGAACAACGACATGACATGACTTTGCCCATTCCAGGTCCGAGTCCACGGTTGTATGTTTCAAGTCACCAACGGTTCAAGGCTTCCCCCGAGATCTTAAAGAGGAACGCAAATCCCCCCATTTGCCTGAGAACTCAGTCACTTTGATCTTGCTTTCTTTCAAGGCTGTGAGCAACCGACATGGCGAATCAGTAATTGCGATGGTCAATCAGGAGTCTGCGGCCCCTTTCTATACCGTGTCTGACCATGATCAAAGCCCTTGGCTGGTCGTTGTATCCGCTGTGTTCTTCATCTACTCTATTTTGAGTGTGCTCGCGAAAGGCTTCATCCGTTTTGGTATACAACAGTTGAGATCATCCGACTATCTTCTAGTTGTTGGGGTTGCGATTCTGTTTGCTCAGACAGCCACTATCATTTGGGCTTGCAATCTCGGACTTGGGAAATCTCACGCATCTGAGGTACAGAAACCGGAGCTTTTAACCAAGGTAAATCTAGATGTCGGCAGGGCGCAAGATCTGATTAGTTCTGACAACCACCTTTTTTTTCTTCTGTTGTTTTTTTTGCAGTTAGAATACACTGCCACACTCTTCAGCACCATCGTCTATGGCTCCACCAAAGCCTCTACATGTCTCGTCATTGCCTCCTTGAGCAGCTTCGGACGAATTCGTACCGCGAATCAGTGCCTTCTCGCTATCATCGTCCTCTGGACGTTGTCGTGCACTCTGGCTACTGCATTCGCCTGCCGGCTCCCACATCCCCAATACGACACAGGGCCACTTGAAGAACACTGGCCACCGGCTTGTGCCACAGTCCTGTTATACAGCACAACCATGAACATCATCACAGACTTGGCTCTCTGCTTGCTGCCCGCAGTCATGGTACGGAACGTTCAACAGATGGCTGGGAGCCAAAAGTTCCGGGTTGTAGTCATGTTCGGAATCCGCATAGTGTGAGTGGCATTTGGACGCAGACGCCTCATGGAAAATCTCTGGCTCCTCCAGGGAAATACAAACTAACAGGGCACAGTGTACCAATCACAGTGCTACCCATGCTCGTGATGTATACGGAGGTTTCACATTTGAGCCAAAACGAGCATACTCTGGGACCCTTGATTTGGTCACAAATTTCACTCAATCTTTCAGTGATCACGGCATGTGTCCCAAGCCTGAAGGTCCTGCTCGACAGCCTCTTTGGCAACACCTCGTCAGCCGCCATACACGCTGCTAACGACCCGGATCGAGATGCCAGGGTGAGGGCCCCAGCAGCCCCAGACGGCGATGCTGGGATAGAACTCGTTCCGTACATGAGGGTTCCGTCCCTCTCCAGCAGTCGCGATCTTCGATTGCAAGCCAACCCTCAAGCTGAACTCAGACGCACCACTACAAGCGAGATGCTCGGATCAAGTGTTGAGACTCTTGACGGACAGATGGTTGGCCCGTCACATATCGAAGTTGAGAATTTCCGAGCACCCGTCGTCTTCAACGCAACACCACCCCTCACATAGTTCACCTTGGCACGCGGTCTGCTTGCTTGAAGCTCTGGGTGAGAATGGATAATGAATGTCGGATGGCTTGGAAGGTGAACAGATTTATCAAACTTGTTGAACATTTGGTAGAAACTTCCAGAAACCCACTGTTATTTGCGAATTTCTAGCGTTAGTACAACTCTCGAGCAACATTGAAACACCCGTCATGTCCACGAGAGGTCTTCGGTCTGACGTCCTTCCTTGCCCGTCGACGAACAGGACTTGTCCACCTCTTAGTCACACCCGTAGCATTCCTCGGAGGAAACCCTTCGAATCCACCCGCGCCATAGTACGCCACAGAGTGCGCTATAGCCTTGCCCATGATCTCGAAGGCCTCGGGCGCCAGGTTCGTCGCATTATCCCCGACCCCGTGGTAATTGGCATCGTATTCGGCCCCGGCTGTGCCACCAAACAGAGAGGCCTCCTCGTCGGTCTTGATCCCCTCTGCCCCGGTGAACAGCCCGCCCGACGGGATGCCGACATCCAAGAACGGACCGTAGTCACTGCGCCCCGTAAACTCAGACGCGACATGGTTGTAGCCCTGCGCATCAAACCACGCCACGAGCGTGGCCTCCGCCTCGCCCGAGCCCGCCGGACCGGGCTCGAGGTCCGGAAACTCGCTGCTGTCCCCGTCGTAGATGCCGAGCACGTAGTTGGGGCTCGCGATCATGTCGAAGTTCAGATACAGTCGGACGCGGGCGAGCTCCTCGCTGCTCGCGTACTCGTTGACGTACGCGGTGGACCCGAGGAGGCCCTCCTCCTCCCCGGTCCACCAGGCGAACTTGATCGTCGGGATGGCGGTGTAGCCTCCCTTGGCCAGCTGGATCGCCGCCTCGAGGATCCCCGAGGAGCCGCTGCCGTTGTCGTTGATGCCCGGCCCCTCGGTAACGGAGTCGCTGTGCGCGCCGAGGAAGAGGATGTCGGTGGTGTTGGTGTCGTAGGTCGTGGTGGCGATCACGTTGTGGCTGTAGGCGGTGGTAATTTCCGTGGCGACGTCCAAGGTGCTGAGGAGGGTCGTACCGTTGCCCGCTGCCGCGACGAGGGCGAGGCCGTCTGCCTGTGTGATACTTGCGCCGGGAGCCAGGGTTTCATTGAGGCCGCCGTAGGTGCCTTGAATGACTCCCTCTGCGTCGTTGTAAATGACGATTGCTGCGGCGCCGGCTGCTTTGGCGAAAAAGGCCTTGTTTGCAAAGGAGCAGGTGCCTCTGGAGACGAGGGCGATGGCGCCGGACACACTCTCAGGGAAGTCGGCCTTTCTCATTGTCAGTTTCGGGGATTCAATCTGGGTGAGGTCTTTGTCATGCCACTCACAGCGGAGCAACCCAGATTTGACACGGGTACCACAGCTGTGTCGACCAAAGAAACGCTGGATGACCACTCGAACGCCTCAGCCGAGTAGTTGACACCATTGACTACCAGGCTTGCGTTGCCGCTTAGCTGGATAGTCGCGTTGAACGGCTGTAGAACAACATCATAGTAACCATTGAGGGCTTCGAGCTGGTCCACGAGGTACTGGATGGTGTTGTTGTGCCCTGTGGAGGAGATAAAACGGTTGCGCTCAGGGGTCGCGTACGCAATATCCTCCAGTGCTTGGGTATGAGCCAGCAAATTGTCGACGATGATGGCATCTTGCAGCTTTTGCTGTCTGGGCGTCAGTATCGTTACTCTCGTAACGACGAGCAAGTGCTGAGACGATTTCACTTACGTCGTCCACAAGAGTCTGCGCGGCTGTAAGAGGCGAGGCAGCCAGGCCAGCTGCCATGAGAGTCTTCCACGATCCCTTCATGATGACTTCGGAAGCACAAGCCGGTAATATGGCAGTACCATGTGTGAGAATGCAGGTCTCCGTCCATCTGTAGCGCTTTGGAGCCGTCAAGGGCGCCCTCCCCCTTTATTCTTCCAGGACGCCCACGCTCTGCATGATCCTTATCACCATTCATCATTCATCAATTTCACCTATTATTACGCCAATGCCTTACATGCAACATGACTTGTGGAATGCTGGAGCACCTGCTTGACTGGGCAAGGTGCCCCGCAGTGCCAAGTGTGAATAGTATCTGCCAAGCAACTGGCCGAAGCTGCTGGCAATCAATAAAACGTCCATCCTGATCCCTAGCCTTCTATTAGTGCCCAGAGCCTGAAAACAACACCCGGCTCTACCTTAGGCACCTAGGTACGACATATACAAGGCCAGACCTATAAACCTCTGACAACCTCTTCTCTACCCCTTGCCCAGATAAAGCTTGTACTTTGTATAAACTAGCAATAACTCTTGACTCCAGAGAGCCCATGGGTAATCAGGCCACTACCTACGGGCTGTTCAACAGGCGTCTGATGGGAATATTCAGATTTCACCGTATTATGGTAAGCCACGCGTCGTCCGAGGTTAAGCTATCGAGATTGTCGGGTCAACATCTTGCTTTGTCGGGATCAAAATAAGCTTCGTTGACACGGAAAAAGCCGTCCACGTACTACGTACGCCACTGGAGCGGTCCCCAGCTTCTACCCGGCTCGTAGAAGTGCGCAAAACGAGACTGCTACAGATGAGTCGTATCGTGTACGCCCACAAGGCCCTGCTTCTCTTACAAGGATCATGATATATGTTGACCTTGGACTTTTGAAGCTTGGACTGGCTGGCTAGCCAGGCATTTGCTGCTGCGGCTTGTGTGAAAGAGGATCAGAAAGTTCCAGTACCGGGTAGCAGGGCTAGAGCTCATGAGACACTGAGTTGATGGCGGTCCGACTGGATGGGTATCTTTGTCAGAAGGGCACAGACGATATGCTCGACGATCTCCTCCGGCGATCTCCTTCGGCTATCTGTGGAGTCAAACCATTCACGCGATCCAGTACCCAGGCCGCCATTCGTCGACAGAGGGCCGTGGGGATATACGTGCAGTATCTCTCTCTCTATGGTGATGAAGTCAATGGCGGTGTTGCGTTTCGCCTGGTGACTTCTGATTGGAACATTGGGGACTGAAGTGGAAGTGCCTAAATATAGGCGGAGACCTTGGGACTGGGTCAGATCACTTTTACGTACTTGCGTTCAAGAACAAGTTCATTGCTGAAAAGCGTTTTGTCATTTTACTCTCTTACCTGTCTACCTCGCCTCTACGAGAACCCACAGCTTCGAAGAAACCCGTCCAGTTCATCTGATCCGTCATGCACATGTTTTCGTAACATGGGCAGGTATCCCATCTCTTGGCCTCTTTGACTTCCCTGGGATCTTTCATGTCTCTTTTGTAGGCGGTCGATGCGGTCTTGTTCGTTTGACGAATAATGTATTTCTTGATCAATCGAACGTCAGTACAGAGGTGTGATATAAAGCGGGATGGAGGACCTAGGAACAGAGCTGTGGCCGTTTTATAGGATTAGGAGGTTCGAGCCGAGTGGCTCGCTCCGTCAATCTGTGAGCCGTGTCAGTGAGGAATGAACATCCAAGGGCGCTTCTCCAGGACCAACTCCTCGTGTAGGCTCCCAGGGTTTCATGAGGATTCATGAGGATCGGTGACATCAACCATACCCAACTTTGCATGCTCCCGGCCCTCCATAGACAACTGATTGTGATCTTCAGCACCGCAAGATCATGGATCCCACCCAAATACCAAGCCTGTCCGCCATGAGTACCGGTTCCGTCTAAGAATGCTACATCCAATGCCCAATAACCAGAGCCAATTAGGAATGAGACCTTGAACACCGCACACGCACAGCCAACGAACGCAACCCACTCTATCTCCTAAGCAGCCATCTTCTGCTTGCCGCCCATGTAGTTGTACTGTATCCACCGGTAGCTCTGCGTCAGCTGAGCGCCCGCGTTGCAGATGTGGCACGCGAACAGCAGGTAGTTCTTGGGCGTCACGGCAAGCGAGTACCGCATAAACGTGAAGGCGTAGACGACAAGCACGCCCGTCATGGGCCCCGAGATTCTACGCCCCCGCCGGTCAGCAATGTCGGTGTCCTCGGTCGGTCAAGGCCTGGCTGGAGTCATGCTTACAT
>MUZH01003667.1:0-19487 GCA_003012965.1 Juglanconis oblonga
TTATAGGGTTAATAGAGAGGTCTTAGCAATCTTATAGAAACTATATATTAGATAGCATTAGCCCTAACGACCTATCTTTATATATTAAAAATACCCCTTTCCTAGCCTAGCTAATATAATTAGCAGAGTTTGCTAAAAGCCTTATATAATATTTTTTATTAATCTTCTAAATATAGGGCTTATTAGGCAGTACTTTCTCGGTATAATAAAGGGCATAATAACTATAAATATTCTAGACTAATATAAGGTAGCGATAAGCTAGGGCTTTACTCTTCTAACCTTTACTAAAATTAGAGCTAAAGATTATAGAGATATATTATAAAAGTAAAATATTAATAATTAAATTAATTAGCTTTAGGCAGGAATCTAAAGGATAGAGGATATATAACTAAGCGATTATATTAAAGTTATAGCTAATAAAGGCAGGGATAGATATAATATATTACCTATATTATTAAGCTATAAGCTTTTAATAATAGGCGAATTTAGGTTATTAAAGGTTAATAATATATTAGCTATTATAATAAGGGCGTAGAGATATAAGTAAGACTTAGATATTAAGTAGTAATAATAGATAGAGGGCTAGAGAGCTTAAATCGATATTATAGAGAGGGTCGACTATTGGAAAAAAAGAAAGAAGGAAAATTAAATATTAGCGAAAAAAGCGACTTTTATATAATAGGGGGTAAGATATATAGATTACTTACTAATACTATTAGCTGCTTTCCGCTTTCGGCTAATCGGTTTTTTACCGGGTTATTAAGACCTTATTATAAAGTCCCCTTTCCTATAGATTTTTAAAATAAGGGCATTATATCTTTAGAATATTATATATAGGAAGCTGCAATATTACGGAGAGATTATTATAAGGGGGTTTTATCTAGCCTTCGGGCAAGGTTTTTCCCCTTAAGTATTTATAGAGTGTCCGTATGCCTTCTAAGCGCTATACTAGTTATAGCTAGCATAATAAGAATATTATTATTATTATTATTATTATTATTATAAGTATTTATTAATATTAATCTTTAAATAGCCTTACTATTAATAATTACGATTATAATATAAAAGACTTAATATTATTTAAGCTTAAGAAGTATACTTCTAACTATATTTGCTAATATAAACTCTCTCTTTATATAGGTTTGCTAGTATAATTATTATATCTAATAATTATAATCCTTTATAAATAAGTTCTTAAGATTATTAAAGTAAAGCTTTTACTAATTAACTTATTTTAATTACTATGCTATATATTAGTCTTAACGCTAGTCTTAGACTAGCTATATTAATAATATTTAGACTTTAATAGGATTATAAGCTAGTATTAACTAGCTTATAAAGCTCTCTTAATCTTATTATTATCTATCTACTCTAGTCTAAAGATTATTATTTTACTCTCTTACTATTAACGGCATTATATAACCTTAGATACTAGGCTTTTAAGCATTCTCTATTATATAAACAAAACTATTATAGCTTTATAGCTTTATTAACAGCTTAAAAAACAGGAACTACTTAAGATTACGAAATAATATGAAAGACACTTATTTCTAGAGAATTAGATTTAATAAAATATCTTAGGTCTTATATAGATACTGCAGGCAGTAATGTTTTCTCTATTATAGGAGGCTTATTATATCGGTATTTTCTGTATACGAGTATCCTTATACTAAGCGTCTAGAAATTGTACCCGTAATCCAGTCTCTAACCTCGTACTTAAGTCCTCCTGTGCTGCAGAAATCGCATCATCAACATATTCCTCTATCTCGGTCTTCATAACATGGTCTATACATAGCTTTTCAAATCGCTCGTCTACAAACTCACGTAGTTCCGCCCTTAACCCGTCTAGGCGGTCGTCTATAAACTCGCGTAACTCATCCATATCCGCCTTCCTGGGTGAATTAAGTCGTCGTCAATTGTTCCAGCCTTTCGTCTGCGGCACCGATTCTCTCTAGGAGCAGTGCTTCCTTCCTCCCGGCCTCTAGGATCAAATTCCCCAACCGATCGGCTAGAGCAGCCCCTTCCGCCGCGACTCTCGACGTGTTTTGGTCGCTATGGCGCGTGACGCCTGCACTAGAGGAGGTGGCTCGCAGGCGCTTCGGAGGAGGAGGAGGGGGCGAAGGAGCAAGCTCGTCGTAAGAGGGCGGATGGCAAGCAGCAGGTGCGTCGGGCGAGATGATACCAGCTATCCGGTCGACGGTGACGATCTTGCCTCCGCGGTCAAAGCCGCAGTACCAGTCCTGAAAGCCCTCGTGTTCACGACTTGACTGCACATATCCGGGCCTTGACGCCGCTTCGCAGAGGGATGAAGCTTCCGAGTCGGACAGAGCGCCAGCCGGCATATACAGAGTTATGGCCCGCCGTCTAGCGAGCATCTGATACGCATGCAGTATACTGGCGTCGTCGCGCATCTTGGGTACTAAAACCTCCATATTGGGCACGATCCATGTCGCTGGCTCGACGAGGGTGAAGCTCAGGCGGATTGTGCTCTGATCGGACAGCTTCCTGTGCAACGGGGCGAGTCTTGCCGGGAGTGTTACTCGGTGATATACGAGGGACTCGACTTGTTCCGGACGGATGGTCAAATACGTGTTGGACCGTAGGGGTTCCCATGTATCGTCTCCCTCGGAGGAGGGCATGAGCAAGCTGATGTTGGATTGCAGCTTGAAAAAGGCGGTGGGAGAGGAAGCGTGACTCGACGATGGGTCGAAGAAAATCGAGAATACTGCACGGAGCGAGCAGTCTTGCGCTTCGTCGTCCTGAGGTCGTTCATCTTGAGCTACTCCTGGATCATCGGGCGATGGTGATTCAACAACTATATGTCGCCGCAAGCGAATGGTGGCGGCACTTGGAGCGGCCATAGTACGCAGTCATCTGCACCTACGAGACCGCGGGGGTTCACTCATTAGCACTATTTGCACAGGCGGTGGATTCTTCAGACAGATGGATCAAGCAGTATAGGTAGGTATATGGGTTAAAGAATTGCCCCCCCGCGGGTGGCGAGCGTCAGGAGACACAAGCACACGCGGGATGCCCACCCACCCAGGCTTTTCGGGAGCAGCCTCGACTCTGCGTCAGTCGTCTGTAACCCCGTCGTAAATAGGGTCGACATCCTATGGGCGAGTCGAAGAACACCTGATTTAGAGAGAATAGTAAGAGAGGTCAAGATGAACGGAGGACGAAAGAATCTGCCGGAGTAATAACAAGACCAATAGTCTCGCCACCTGCACTGCACGCCAGCGCCGTTCCCCCTGCCTAGTCCTTGCTGGAAGAGGATGATGACACTATGACCGACAGAGATGAGGCAGGCAGATGCAACTGCGTCTCCCGCAGTCAGCGATAACGTTCACCCTGCCTTCGTGATTTGCAAGGACAAGAGGAAGATGACAGCGCTGGTCCCAAAGCCCAAGGTCGAACACCTTGTAGCGTGGCAATGGGTTCGACGTCCAGGCTGCGTCTTTTGGAATATCTACTGCGAAAATGTGCAATGCAGTATATTTTTCGGCGGGATAGGTAGTGGGCAGTAGGGCGGGTCGAGTTGCGTGAAAGGTGAACTTGTGTTGCGAATATGGAATACGACGAATGTCGGCGGGGATTAATGCCGGATTGTTATGTTATGCCCCAGGCTTTAAGGAAGACTTGCTTACTTGATCAAGAATCGCTTTCTCGGCCCGGAAACCCTGCTGCTAACTATTACCTTGCCTGCCTTATCTCTATATGCCGACGGCGATATTACTACTATCTTAATTAAAAAGATAAGAATTCCTAAAGTTCTATTTTTTATAAGAAATTTAGAAGCTAAAAAATAAAGGTTTAGAAAATTTTATCTATTTAAATAGAGTAGCTATAAAGAAATAAAGGGCGAGTAGTATAATAGTTATATACTATAGCTAGCTTTGCAGAGGTTATAAGTTCGAGTTTTACTCCGCCTATTAGTTTTTCTTTTTCGTAGATTTGCAACCTATAGAATAGAAAAATCTAACCCTTAATATATCCTCTTCTTTATATTAGGTTAAAACTAAAGATTAAATACCTTTAATATTATAATAGCTAACTTGCTAATATATAAGTTATTCTGCTAAATTAAATTATTATTATATTATAGCAACCTACTTTAGGAAATTATTAATAGAAAAGAAAAATACTATTTAATTATAGTAATATACTAATAGAATAATTACTATCTCTATTATAAGTTAAGTAATAAGTAAATAGTTATAATATAGCAGAAGTAATATTAAAGAGTTTTAAATATAAGGAGGTAATAAGCGTATTTTAGATCGTAGGGAAGATTTATAGTAAAATAGAGAAATATCAGGGTTAGGGTCTAATAGACCGTAAATAGAGAGATAATTAGAGTAGGTTAATTATCGTTATATTGCCTTAATTAACTATATAATCGATTCTTCCTTTAAACGAGAAAAGCTATTTATATATACTCTTTTCTAGCTATTCTAGAATCTTTTTTCTATAAGCTGATTTTATTAGTATTACGTATAATTAGATAATATAGAGAGATATAGAAACTTGCGGAATAGCTATATTATTAATATATAGACGCGTAATAAAGCCGAGTAGCGAAAGAGGTACTTAGAAGTTTCTAGAACCTTCTGCTTATATAAGCTGCTTATATAATTAATATTATAATATAAGTTTAGTATATAAGTAGTTATAATATGCTTATTATAGCTAGATAGCTTAACTAGTTATAAAGATATTAAAAAGTAAAGTTATTAAGTATTAAAGTTATTGTTTTATTATTCGGCTATATTTTTATATTTTATTATTATAAAAGCTCTTCATATTATTAGTTATTATATATATTATATAGTGTATATGCTTACGTAACCGTGTTATGTAATCATATGCTATAATCGATAGTTTAAGGACTTTATACGAGTAATGAACCGATAGAATTTGGGCGAATTTTGGTTACTTCTGTCTTATTACTTCGGAGATTAAGTGGGCTATCTCAACTTGCCGTTACATTGCCGGAACGCGCTACTTATCTCTCTAGTCCGGGTTGAAGTTGCAAAACTCAACTTTATTAATGTCTAGACAACCAGATGACCGTCCAGAAGCGAGCACTTCTCCGCGCCATTTGCGTTCTCGTCCACTGCTTATAGCCGGCAATGAAGCCGGATGAGTCCATCCGGGCCAAGCACACTGCTGATTTCTTTCCGTCAATCTCCACAGATAACATGTTTGGCTGTGAATGCTCACGGCAAGGATGAACAAGATGGCCGAATCTAATGGTCAACCCATGTATTGATAGTCTTTGCCGGGAAGATATACAAAAAGTCTTATGGGGACACACCGAATTCTCTGTGCTCCAACACTCTTCACAACTATTCTCCAATGAACGGTCCTGAATATTCCTTATAGTCGCCCAATCGAGTCCCTCACGATGTCTACGCCCAGATTCGATAACCCCGATGAGAAGGGCGCGCCTCCACATTTTGAAATAGACCCCGTCGATTCCGTACCCGGGTTTTCAGCGGAAGCCTACACTCAAGGTCCTCTCTGGAAGCGAATCTGGCAGCATAGCTTGACGCAGATGATGCTTCTGAGCGTGCAGGCATTTTGTGGGCCTGCTATGAATGATGCTATCGCAGGTTAGTGGATTGTATTGTTGAGTAGCTTTGATTCAAATACTCACAGCATTTAATCCAGGTCTTGGCGGTGGTGGTTTAGCAACACCTCAGACTTCGAATATCGCGTAAGCCAAGCCCCTCGCAAATGTATTCTAAGGATGAAGATTAATGTCATACCGTTGCACGATATAGCACCGCTGTCAGCTACGCCATGCTTGCTACCATATGTATGTTCGGCGGACCTCTGGTCAATAAACTTGGCATCAAATGGTCGTTGGTTATCGGTGCCGCGACTTTCCCTATTCGTGGCGCCTCCTACTATGTGAACAGCAAATATGGAAACCAATGGGTTCGTCTCTTCCGAACAAAGTTATCTCAACGACGTATCTGACGGGACGTCTTAAGTTCCTCATATTCGGAAGTTTCCTGAGTGGCATTGGTACGGGTTGCTGGTACGTTGCGGAGGCTGGGTCAATTCTGTCTCTGGCTCCCTCGGGCGTTCGGGGCAAGTACTTGGCCCTTTGGATCGTCTCTCGCAACCTCGGGCAGCTTGTCGGCGGAGCTATCAAGTGAGTCTCTTCTATGCCGATAGGGCTCTAGTATTATGCTGACTTCATCTCCCTCGAAGCCTTGCCAAAAATCACGTCAAGGGTGTTGACGGCGGCGTTACTCCCGACACATACATTGCCTTCGTGATAATCGAGTGCCTGGCGTAAGTGACCCCACAGGCGACTGCACGCTTAAAGACGAGAAGAGACTAACACCGTTCTGATACCAGTCTGCCATTTGCTTTCCTCATATGTCCTATGGAACGAGTGGTTCGCTCGGATGGTACCAAAATCCTTGTCTCCGAGGCCCTGGGCACCAAGCAGGAGTTGAAGCAGATTAAGATCACTATGACTTCCAAGCTGATAGTTCTCTCTGGTCTGTGGGCTTTCTGGTCATTTTTTTACAGGTCAGTCACTTTAGATGCCAGGAGGCACACAAGACATGTCATACCTACCGGATATTGCACATGAGACCTTTGCAGGGTATCACACGGGAGGTTGTCAAATGGTGGATTATGTCATGAGAGATTGGGACAATCTCTGCAAATTGCTGGATACAATCATATCGATGATTTGAGGGCCCAGGGGGTGGGGCACAAAGCCCTAGCAAATGTCTTAGTGCCGCTGCTTGCCAGGAGACACTGTTTACATGGCCGAGCTAACAGTATTGCAGTGGCACATGGTCGACCTATCTGGCCGACTACTTTACTGTTCGCGCTCGAGCACTCTCATCCCTGATCTCACCATTCTTCTGCATGTGAGTCTTCCCTGAGCGTCTTAGATGGCTGAAGCTGAACAAGGGACTCTGCCAGCGTCGGTTGTTTCGGCCTGGGCTTCATTCTCGACATCAAGGGATTAAGCCAACGACGAAGAGCAGAGCTAGGACTTTTTACGGTCGTGGTTCTTAATCTTGGTGTCTACATATGGTCTATCGTGATGCAGGTCAGGTTCAACACTCATGACCCGGGTGCCATCGACTGGGATGATTCGCTGTATCCAACCGCCTTCCTCCCTTACTTTTTTGTGCAAACCACAGGACCGCTGTCGCAATCATATATGTACTGGCTTATCTCCTCATTTGCCACAGACGCACAAGGTCTGCAATTACATTCACCTTTCAGTACTCTGATTTCCGGGAGTATAAAAACTAACACGAAGTAACAGCAAACGTCCGCAACGGAGCTGCATTTCGGTATGGTCCCGGATTATGCGATGTTTACTTGAAGGAAGAGATGCTAACGACTTGATATCGTGTAGATGTATTGAAGCTATTGGCCAAGCAGTGTCCTACGGCGTGAACACCAACGCTCACACGAGCACTCTTGTTGGATTGTAAGTCTGGCCGAATCCGATGTGAGCGGGCTCTGGGAGAGGCCACTGCTAATGCGTGGTTTCGCAGCTGTATTACCTTCGGTCTTATGGCAGCTGCTAGTGGTCCGATGATTCTCCTGGTCAAAGACACTCCTGATGCCATACCAGCCGATGTGATTGTCCAAGAGCAAGACCATATTACTGAGCGCAAGCAATTGGGTGCGTAGATATCACGCACTTCTAAGATATTCGACTCTCAGAAGAAGAATACGATTAGCTGTGCACCTCCACGCGATATATTCTCAGGGAAAGACGCCCACGGGCCACGTACAGGTGTATGCTCGGTCTCTAAGGCCGGGAGAAGATGTGTGACTAGACTGGTCAACTTTAGACTTCGAAACCATAGGGAATACGTATAATTTCAGAAATGCATAACACAAGCTCCCAATTCCCTTCAATCCAGGTTTGGTCATCGTAACTCGGCAAGAACGTACAAATGCAACGCCCAAGAAGATCGTTCCAATAGGACTCATACTGGACAAGCTCACCAGCTTCTCTGTGACGACGTACTGCCCGCACCAACCTTCGCCGGGTTCCAATTGATGTTACTTGGAAGAAGTGTAGGTACCTTAAATATATGTAAAGCTCGTGGGCGATGCAGTTATTTCCGAGTGTAGAAATGAAGGATAGCCGTTCGCTCTCTTCGTTGGCGGCCGAGAGATGAGGCCATCTGGGTATGCAAGCGGCGGGAACTGTAGAGCCAAAATTTGCCAAAATTTGCGAGTATGAATATGGTAGAACACCAGGCCAAGTGACTTTGCCACTATTGGTCCTCTGGCGAGGGCTACCGTCTACAGTTATCAAGACTTTCTATGCCACTTGTGCTCATCTTGATATTTAACTGTAGCTATTCATGAGGATTCCCTACCTAACTTATTATCATCAATTGGCTGCCAGGATGTCCCCAAGTATAAATATTTGCTACCATAACTTTCAAAAGTTAGTCAGGAACAACACCCCCGCCACCGACACTCGCGCTCGAGTCTTCCTCGCTACCTGCCTCTTTCTCCGGTCCTTCTACCACTTCCCAGTTCCCAAATATGGCCCATAGTGTGAAGGGCACGGTGAAGCCCCACAAAGCAAAGCCCGATATCATTTGGTCCATGTTTGACACACCAGTTGCTCCAACGGCATATGCCACGGTACTGCCGATACTCTCCCATGAACGCAGAATTCCCGTTGTGCGCGCAATGCCTCCCCTTTCCTGCGTGCCCTCACCACGAATCTCGCCCATGAGCCAGTACAGGTATGTCTGCAAAGCCTCGTACCAGAATCGGAACATCATGTACACGGCAAAGGCTGAGGCTGCTGAGCCGGTCTGGCCAATGTCGAAGCTCGGCGTCGACGCAAGCTGCGACAGCTCGACCTGCACGACCGCATTCCAGACCCAGCATGCTGTGATGAAAAATGCGATCACTAGGTATACGATACGAGACTTTTTCGATTGAGAGAAGGGCAGGTCGAGTACAGCGCCTGTGCCCAGGTCGCCGACAAAGCCTACGATGGCTGTGAGGAGCGAGGCGAGTGCGCGTGCCCGTACTGTGAAGTAGTCTCATATAGGAGTGATATTAGTGAAGGCTGCGAAAGGGCGACCTCATTATACTCACTGGTCAAGTAATTGCTCTGGTAGGTGACACCGAACTGCCCAGCCAAGAAGACTGGGATGAGCAGCAAGAGGTACGGGCTTCTTAGCTGCCTCCAGATTGCCCTTGTCTCCGTGGCAATGTTGGTTTTCTTCAAGTGAGGGATCCTCGTGCCATCGCTTCTGACGACCTTGGAGGGTTGTGACAGCAACAAAGCACATGGCGCGCCCAGGGCCGAGATAGCAATGAGGCCGAGGTACGTGCTGTAGCTGACCTTGCCACGATGGGCAGTATCAATGTTCAAGGCCAATGAGATACAACCGCCAATGAGCGGCCCAACCTGCCGGATGGCCATCCAGATTCCAACATACTTCCCTCTCTTCGCCTCCTGCGGGTATCCAACCGCGATGGCAGCCTCGCTTGCCCATAACAAGGACGCACCTATGCCACAAAGTCCGGCCCCAAGCAACATAAACCACTGATTGCCGTAACGGTTGTTGCAATACAGACCTGCGGCGTAGGGTGTGTAAAAGGCGGCCCCAATGAAGAGGGCCCATTTGGCCGTGATCTTGTTTGCGACGCCTCCTGCGATAGTGCACCCGATCGACATCAGCCCGTACGTTAACGCATTGGCCGCATTATTGAGCGCGGGCTAGCAACAGTTCTTGAGCGTAAGCCGAGGTAGTTAACTCGGGGATATGATGGTGGTCTTTTGGGGAACGACATGTCGTAGAACGTGCAAGAGGTGAGGGCAGCAGCTGGTGGAAGGGCGAACTTACACTAGCTTGACCACCAGCACCGAGGTTGTTCAGAGCGGTCCAGATACCGGGTTCACAAAGACTGACAAGACCAACGACGATGATTTGAAAAAGACATGACCGATAGAGATTCCTGACAGGTTTGACAGCCATAGCGTCCGGTTATTGACACGTGCTGATGCTTCGTTGAATAGAATGCTAGAATCCATGTTCTCAGGACAATAAATATTCCATCTGCCTCTATTTTTATAGTTGATTGTCGAGGCTGCCATTGCCGGGATAAAGCACGCAACGGCGCCCCTTGCAGACGTGATACTTCGGGTATAGATCGAAGCTCGGGTGCATGAGTATTTACCCAGCGACGATGGGTACTGTACATGACGTCTTGATAAGTCTAGAGGATTACACGAACAGATAGTGTTGACAAGCGAAAGGGTTATTCTCAGTTTGCACCACTAAAAACTGCACGTGTGCTTATCAGTAGACGTATACAACTACTCAGCCCATGGCTTCTTTTCCTCTTCCTTGTGTTGTTTCCAGGCCGAAAGATTCACGTTATGACTATGTAACGTCGGAAATCAAGGGTCTATCAGCAGCACGCAATGCCCCACGTGGATGACATGAAGTCTCTACGAGGCCTGTTTGTGCGTGCCTAGGCCTCAGATATCCACAATCAAGACGTAACGCATAGCGATTCAAATCTCTGCCAACAGGACTCGAAAATTTGACTGGGGAACCTTTCCGTGGAGTAATCAGGCCTGAGTGATAGCTGTCGTTAACGGTATTGCTTGGCCCACAGATAGCATCGCCGACATGCCAGTGTGTGTGCATACTCAGACAAAGCACACAGAAAAAAAAAACGAACTGATCATCACATGGGAGTGCACAGATATATTGAAGCGGGGGAAAATTCCGGCTCTGCAACTCTGCTAAATCATAATATAAATGGGCCGGGGGGGGGGTGGTAGACGAGCTGAAAATTGGCCAATCTTCGAGATAGTAAGTGGGCCGACAGAGCTTTCAACTTCGCATTGCTTGGTATTTTTGCGGAGCAGAGCAGACAGTCTTCGCCAACATAGACGCTCGTTTAGCCAGGTTGAAAATTAACACATGGAAATTAGGAGCCGAGCCGCTCGCTGCTCAACAAAGAGAATGTACAAAGAACACAGCCAGTGCCGTATGATATCGAACGCCGGTCAGGTTTAGATTCGCGTCTATGCTCTCGATCTTCGTGTTTCATAAGTTCGACCGGTCCGGAGGCGTGAAGTCCCTTTTTTTCGTCGTTCCAAGGTGTTCGAGGCCATCCTGCTAGCGAAATGTCGTCTTTCCGTCTCCAAACATGGGTTGCCAATGGCACCCGCATGTGCTTTTCACAGGAGCATGGTTGTCTATTTCCTGGGCTAGATCGAACTAACCACCATCGTCTATGGCTCAAGTATCCTTGTTATCACACATCGTTGACCACGTGGCGTCCACCGCACATACTCTGCTTCGTCTTGGTCGCCGGAAGATGCAACAGCACTGGCGTCCCTCCATACCAATTCCTTTCGTACGCCATACGCCGCGATGCACATCCATGTCTATACGCACCGAATTTGTGATGCTTGCCACCCGTGCTACACCGTCTAAATATTGGGCGAGAGGAGGTCATATTTGACACATCGCTCGACCTAGTTATCAAGGTCAGCCGCCATCGCAGCGTAGCAGGAGGTTCAGAATAAAGCATAACTTACATCCTCGAAGCTTATTTGAAGGAATCGCCTCGCTTCTAGACCCATCCATACCATGAGCATACTGAAATCGCCGCTCTGGGCCAAGTCTTTGCCCTGTTGAGCACTCAGCTGACGCAGGATAGGCAGGCTACTGCTCAGAAGGTCGGTGTCGGGATCGAGATTGCGACCAATGCCTTCGAGAAGGAGGATGCTGAGTACAACATTGACAAAGTCACCCTCAAGTCGAACATGATGGCCGCGCACCATACTGAGAACCTGTTGCAATATATCCCCGATCTTCACATTGCCCAACGCCAACGTCTGGCTCTTGACGGTCAGCACCAGATGTTGCATCTTAAGTGCAAAAACTTCCTTATCGATGACGGCTTCGGGCTGTCGGCAACGCTCACACATCAGGTGGCCGGCTTTGTAGCCGTCGAACTCGGCGACAGCCCGGAACAGATCAAGGAAGTTGCGGCGGTTGGTATCGTTGAGCTCCGTCACCAATCCCGTGTCGATGAAGATCAACTGTGGTCGAAAGCCCTCTCGATCAATCTTGGCCAATTCTCTTTCCCAGGCCTCGGGATCACGTTGATGTCGGAAGGGCCGGAGCCTGGCCAGTATCTGCTCCGTCACGTCATTTTGGCCAGGTGGGTGTGCCTGTTCTTCGCTATCCTGATGACGCAGAGGAAGTTTTGGTAGGTCGGGCCTCTCGGCCTCGTAGAAGCGTACCATGATGTTCCCCGGATGCAGATCGGCGTGGACAAAATTATCCAGCAGCAGCATACGAAGAAATGCGTCGAGCCCCTCTGACGCAATGTCTCGCTGGAAGACACCGCCTCCGTTCTCGATAAAGTCGGCCAGAGGGATGCCTTGGGCGAACTCCTCAACCAATACATTTCTGGTGGTGAACTCCGTATAAGGGAAGGGGAACCACGCGGTCGGCCGATTTTTGAAGTTGTTGCGGAAGACGGCGAGATTGGCGGCCTCGATACGCATGTCGAGCTGGAGCTTCATCATCTCACCAAACTGCTTCACCTCGTCGGGTAGCGAGAGCCACTCAATGGTCGGTATGGAGTTGAGAATCGATGCAAAGAAGCCCATGATGCGCAGGTCCCGACGAACGGTGCGCTCAACGCCGGGATGCAGGACTTTGACGGCGACGTAGGAAGACGGTACCCGCTTGGGTGTGCTCTTCAAGACGGTGCCCACGTTCTTAGTAACTTTGGTCACGTTCTGACGCAAGATGCCCTGGGACCCATCCTCCTCGACGAGGTCGACATCTCCTGGCACGGCCAAGTCAGGTTTCAGCTTGGCCTTGTACACCTGGGCAATGGCCCCCACTCCCAGTGGCGTTTCGTCGAATTCGTCAAATATCCCATCAAAGGCCCGACCGCCAAAAGCAGCTTCAACGATGCGCCTCGTGGCGGGCATGGAGTGGGCGGGGGCGTTGGAGTGCAACTTCGACATGATCTCACACATCTCGGTCGGGAAAATATCGGATCGTGAGGCGGCCCATTGGCCCAACTACGAGACTGCGCATCAGTACCCGTGATTCGGAGCCTTGGAGATCACCATCGAGACTCTGGGGAGGCGGAAGCAAGTCTGAAGACCCCGTCCTTGCCCAGCTCGCGGACAGACGGACCCGGATATCTTGCTTGACCTACTTAGAATACTATCCGCAAGACCTCGGCCAGAGATTTCTCTACTGAGCCCATGTCCGTTGCTGGTCCAACATGCTTCAGGCCGCATGTCACAAGGAAGCGAGTTGAGTCCCCCCCCCCTCCCCGGCACATTGCCCGCCATTTGTACGCACCTTGATGAAAGCCGGGCCAGCCCATTCCATGCTTTTGACGAGGAAGTTGTACCACCACAAGGTGCCACTCCTCTCGTTGTCACGGTCCTTCTGTCGTTTGCCAATCCATATCGCCGGGACGGTAAAGAGAACGGGGACGAAGATAACGGCGAGGTGGAGGAAGCGGATTCCGGTGCAGAGTGGTTCCCAGACATAGAGGCCGAGGAGCAGGATAATCTTGTGACGCAGGCGTGAAAAGCCTCGGTCGCCGTCGTCCAGCTTCTTGGATATCTCAGCTCGGGAGGCCTCGAGCATGCGCTTCTCGCCCGTCTGACCCGAGCCGGTGTCCTTCTCCTCGGATAGCTCCACGAAGGCGGCGGCTCCGAGGGTGGCACCGTTGGCGGCGACCAGGAGCGGCGCGGGACTTGCTCGCTGTTGTGAACCAGTCCAGTGCCACCGCGACTGTCTCTGCCATTGCCATTGCCATTGCCGTTGCCGTTGCCAGCTCCACTGCCAGTGCCCTGGGCGCTTCGAGAATTCGGCTACCGGCCGTGCCGGAAGGAGGGGATTCGTACTCGGCCGGGGGGGACTCGAGGGCGGAACTGGGGAGTGGCGTATCCGGAGACAAGAGGGTTGCCCTCGCACGAAGGAGAGGAGGGGCCTCATATTTCAGAGTTATCCGGTATCATTAGCTTCATCAGCTGCACCATAGTTGGTATGGTGAAAACGAATTCATCATCAGAAGCTGGGTTGGCGGAAGAAGGCTTTGGGGCGCAAGCTGACGAGCCGTCAACGACTGTTGTTGATCTCCAGTGCTACAGCGGTGACGTAGTAGTGGTATATTCTAGCGCTCTGAACCGCCGTACTCGAGTCCGATACGCAGGTACACAGCACGGTGCTGGAGGTCGGCTAAACTTCGGCTAAACACACGCGCCCCTGGAAGCAACTGCACTGCATGCTTGGGCGATGTGAGTGAGCAGGAACGTGACCCAGCAGGAACGTGACCCAGGTAATCTACCTACGCAGGATCAAGTTCAATTGTGACAGAATCTGCAGTAAAGCTTATGTAGATAAAGACAAAGGTGGAAGGGAGAATGAATCCCACCAAAATTGGCATGGCAACACCAACACCCTCTCCCCGTATATTCCCGAATGTCTGCTCCTTGATGAAGTATCTTCCCAGAGATATGATTATCCTACAGGAGACATGGCAACAGGAGCTCATTGTTAGTATCCTTAGCTTGTTTCCTTTTATATATACATATACAGATATCTCGCACACAGGGCTAGGTCCTCAACAGAAGGCTTGTCACATGAGAAGGAATCCCATACGACATTGTTCCAGCAGAGGTTATTTCAGAGGAGGTCATCCGAGTAGAAGTCCATAGTCCATGCCCCTGGAAGAGGGATATTTCCCACAAGACACAAGAGATGCACCATAGAAAGCGGTCCCAGAGAAGGTTACCCCACAGATGAGTGTCTTAGAGGAGGTCATCCCAGAGGAAATCTTCCCAGGGAAGACTATCCCATAGGACTTTTTCCAGCGATGGGTGGTCTTGCTCTCATGGGAAGGAGACCATGGGAAGGAGACTGTTCCACTGGAACGTGTTCCCTGTCCACCGCCCATCGCCCTGCATGAGCATATGCTGGTGAAACTGTTGTCTGTGGCCCTGGGATTCTCGGATTCTCACTCCCATTACTGGCCTCTGCAGTCTCCTGGGTCTGCCATTGTATTTCTCTTGCCTGCCTGCCGGTTTCTACTCCTCCCAATTGCCAACAGACGTACTCCAGTAGGTACTTTCCTGACCTGCAGGTGATCCAAAAGTGCACCGCCAATCCAAACAAATCCCGTTCTAGACCCCCACCATATTTTCCATCCAGGACGGTAAGTAGTTGCCCATGCCCACAACCTCTCTTCGGGCACTTCCAAGTTTGCTGATTAGGTAGCCACCATCATTCTGACAGTAACTGCACACACCCAGACCCAGACCCGGAGCCAGACCAACACCCACCAATGTCTCCATCCACGCCCACTCAGCAGGTCTCGCCCATCGGCTCACCATCATCGTCGCCAATCCTGCAAAGCCACCATGAGACTGAAGTCTCTGACAGGTCGTTATCTGGAGGGCCGTCTCCAGAGACACAGTCAAACAAGCTTCCTCGAACTCCCCACTGGCCCTTGGCTCCCCTCAGTCTACAAGATATGATTGACTACCAGCCTCCACCACCTGCCCCGCCCCGTTGCTTCACCATGGTCACTATTGCGCGACCAGCTCATGTTGACGACGGCCTGACAGACCAGTATCCATCGCATTTCGACGGTAACCCCCAAGAGTCCAACGACACCCAACAAGCCCACTTTCTCCAGGTTCCTCAGCAGCAGCGCCACCGACGACAAAGTGACATGCAAGAAGCATCCATGGCTCAACAGCGTCCCTCTTCCCTGGAGATTATGGGATGTGTTCCCGGCAGCCGTCAAGAGCAGCGCAGCATAGTGGATACCGAATGGGAGGATATTGTCATTGCTGGGCCATCTCATCATCAGTGGGAGGGCAGTGGAGGACAACACGCACAAGAAAGGCGTCCAGCCATACAGTGGGATGAGACCATCATCGACCCTTCTAGCGCTCATAACAACAACACTCAATCTGGACCCTCTCAGCATGGAGCCTACGGGAGAGACATTGGGCGGCCCCTGACACCCTATCCACCGATGCGCATCAATGACCCATACCCCCAGCTTGCAACTTTGCAGAGCACTGCACCTGCGTCTGCAACTGTTCCTGTCAACATTCCACGGATCCGCATTGTTGATCCCTCAGGTGTGGTGCAGAGCAGCCCCGTTGCCGATGGCTACGCCCGATACGCTCCTCGAGGCCCGCCGTTCGATGCGTGGTTTCCGACCTCCAGGCTTGCTGCGTTGTTGGCAGTTATGTTCTGCTTCTTTGTCAGCATGGTGTCGTTCTCCACATCTCTCAGCCTCTTGGTGGTGGAGGCTGATGTCAAGCATACTGGGCCAGATATAGGATACACACTGTGGCTTATGATGAGCATTGTTGTGCTACTTGCCAGTGCTTCTGGCTTAGTGCACATGTGCTGTGGTGGAAAGAGACTGTACCCCTATGCCCTTGGGTTCATACGTCGAGTTGATCGTCGTCGTCATCCTCCAACAGCATCTCAGACTAAGAACATCGAGATGCATGACCTGGATGCCCAGACACCAACCAGTGGCGAGAGTAGGGAGCAACGAAACAACCAAGGCATCAGACAGCAGACAGCAGGAGACTCCATGAGAGGACCTACCCCTCGGGATAGCACAATGTCGACTAGAACAGCTGCTCTCCTCAACCATTTCCCTCAGCCGCCCTCCAGCACAAGTATCAACAGTTTCACCCCTGTGTTGAATTCCACTACCAAGAACGGACATCTTGGTGCGGCATTCCACCTGCGTGTCACCGGATCAGGCTCCACCGATCAGGACGAGAATACGCCAGCCCATTCTCAGTCTCCTCTGCAAGTCCGTGAGGACCGGTGTGGAGTCCGCTTCCCGGATTCCCAGAACCATGCTTATGGTGGCTCCAAGGAGCAGCTGCTGAAGCATGCAGCCTCGAAGCATTCTCTGGCCCCGTCTGGCGTGGAGAACAGTGTTTGGAGCGATGTGGACAATACTGGGCTCCTGTCCAACAGCCCTCAAATGTACAGTGTCCTGGGAGTCAATCACCACAAGACAAATGGAAACTAAGCAGGCATGATGGGCCATGCTTTCTGAGCTTGTACGAATGTGGAGGTGGGAAGGATGGCGTCAGGGGTTTTGTTGCACAGGTATATTCATTGCCTGGATAGTCATGGTGTCTTCGTGAAAATTTGAGGGGCAAATGGCAGTATGAAGGGTTCTTGGAAGAGGCATGGTGCCGAGATGATTGTAATATCGATCGGGGGAACTCGAGGGCATGAGAAGGCTGGTATCGACTTGAACTTGGTACTTTGGCCATGAAAGGGAATTAATCAGAGAGGAAAGTAATGGAAGATGTAGTTGAAATCCCTTACAAATACCAAGAACCGAGACAACCTGTGGAACATCTTTTTACCGGACATCCTTGTGCAGGACAGCCAGTGTGACTTCTTTTGGAGACTCTCTTTTGTGACGACTGGTTCAGGGGCATGATAGACCTTAGGTGGATTGTAATACGAACCTCTGCATATGTCTGTTCTCAATACCAACCCTTGTTGGTTTTATTAGATGGCCCTGTCTGCCCTTGCCTTGTTCTCACGATATCTCTTCTCCTTGGCTGTCGTCTTTCTCCTCTTCTTCCATGATCTGTTGAGATCTCCCCGGTGTTCCCAGAACCATTTCTGGAAGTCGGTGTTGGGATTGGTGGAGCCCTCAGCAGCATCGTCACCCTCTGCCTCTCCTCTGTCGCTAGCCATGACATCCTCGGCATTCTCGCCGTCCTCTTCCCCATCTTCCTGCACATCCTCCAGTGCATCATCATCACCTCCCAGGGGCCACAATCTGGAGATCCTGCTTGGATGTGCGGTGTCGGGAGTAGGAGCAGCACTTCTAGTGTTCCGCCACTCGAAGTCCTGCTTGGAGAATGGTGTCATGGGTAGTTGGAACCCTTGAACATGACCCTGGCTGTCCTCATTCCCCATGACTTCCTCCTCCTCCTCTAGGTCATCATCATGGCCCCCACCAAAGGTGAAGGGCTCGGGTTCGGCAGGTGTCTTATTGATCACGCCCTCATCCTGTTGCTGCCGCTTGTAGAGAGCTTCGAGAGGATGCACCTTGGTGGAAGGCGGGGTTGGGGTGGCTGGAGGGATCTTGATAGTGAGGCTTCTGGTTGAACCTGAAGACTCGGGTCTTGCTGAATCAGGCTCCGTGACAGAGTTCGCAAGTGTAGTTTCAATACTGATGGGCTGTCTGGCAGGAGAGGCCATTGTTGAGTCTGGGTTGGAAGACAAACAAAGTTGAGAATTGTCGTCCTCAGATGAACTGCCACTGCTGCTGCTTGTGTCATCATCTTCTGTTGTCTGTGGGTGAGCTTGCTTCATATCCACCTGTGGCCTAGGCACAGTTCTAGCCCTGGTGCTCTTGATCACCTCCAGCACAGTACCATCCTCGTCGACCCAGCCCTTGCCCTCCACAAAGAAGGCCCCTTCTCTTCCTGATGCAGGGCTGGGTTGGGTGGTCTTGAGGAATGTGGCGAACTTGGTGTTTCGCTCAAACTCATGAACCACCACCTCCCGATTCTTGCTCTTCTTGGACTTCTTCTTGTCACCTCCAGCGCTGTCGTCCACAGTGTCGAGTTTGTTAGGGGGCAGCTGAGTCTTGACAAGACACTCTGGACCTTCGGAGTACAGAGACTCAGGTTCTCTCTTCCTCTTTTTCTTGTGGTCCTCCTTCTTGGATTTTCTTTGCTTCTTCTCCTCCTCCTTAGCCTTCTTCTTCTTGGACTGTGCCTCCTCAGGTGTCACGGTCCAGCCTCGTTTAACCTTTCGACCATCCTCCAGCACCACGCCGGTGATCTCTAGGTTGTCGTGCTTCCTTTTCTTATTCTTCTTGTCCGGTTTGGCAATTCTGGTTTTGGGCACACCATCATCGGCGGCTATGATGGCATCTGCGGAGGGTTTCGGCATGTCCTCTGGTCGAGCGGGTTCGATACGGATCTTAGTGCCCCTCAAAACAGCGCCGTTGAGCTTATTCTTGATCTTGACGGCGTCGGCGGTGGGCAGGTCCACAAAGCCGTAGAGCTTGTCTGGGAAGGTCTGGAGGGAGTGATAGGAGATGCGACGGGCATTAGGGAGAACTGCTGGTGGCACAAGGACCTTGAGAAGCTGAGGATCCAAGGGCGTGATGTGCAGCCGAGAGTAGCCCGCATCTGCAGGCGAGGTCTTGAGATCAGCCGTATCCTTCATCTAGAGCAAGACTCGGCTGACCAAGAGTTGGGGGCTGAAGGTGTAGACCGAAGGGATCTGGGTTGCTGGTGATGTGAGAACGCCGGGTCAGAATTAGTTTCGCGGGAGAAAATGCAATTTACAGGATAACGATACGATAAGAGACTCTGACCTCTCCAAGGCGACCCCCCCCCCGGCCCTTTCCTCCTTTCACCTCTTTTTCCTCCTTTC
>MUZH01003668.1:0-19529 GCA_003012965.1 Juglanconis oblonga
GGCGAGACTGGGGGAAAAAAGGGGACAACTCGAGTAAGAATGTCATTGTGATTCAATAATGAGCCAAATGATTTGCTGTAAGCTAGAGTCGAGTAGATAAGACCACTTAGCAATAGGTGGACGAGGCCTTGGCAACTGTCATTCTCGGAGTAAAGCAACCTCCTCCATCTAGAGTCCAAGTCACGATGGGACTGGTAGGCCCCGGTTGGCATCATCGATCCCGAAGTGGATAACCACCCACCGCTCAGCAAAACACTATGGGTATATAGGAGTACGGACGCAAAAGAAGTATGAACACGCATGAGCCATCCCGCAGCTAATAAGCCCGATTACTTTCCGTGACCGCCCACCACGGTTCCCTGCCCATCAGAACTTCCAGCGCAAGGTGTGCAGCGAGTACAAAAGAAATGAACATGTGGTATCGCCCGTCTAAACCCAGAGTTGCCCTGACTCCCATATACTTCACAGAGACTAGGCAACCATCATGAAGAAGCCTACGCTATTACACATGCGCAGTCCTTCCCCGCCCTCGCCCCTTGGAAGTTCATCACGAGCCCTTCTCCGGCAGACTATCCGGCGTATTCTCGTTCGTAACCCCACTATACGCCGGCCTCTCCTGGGCCGATACCACGGGGCCCGGCATCGCCTCCGCCATAGCCTCGTCATAACTAGGCGGCACGTCGTCGTACGGCGGGGCCGCGCCGACGTCAAACACTCCCTGGCCTCCATTGCTGGCAGAAGCAGCCGCAGCCAACGCGGCAGCGGAGGCCTGCCTCGGTGTCTGCCCCGGCCTGAGCTGCGGCGGGTACAGCGGATCGTGCTGTTGCTGTCTAGGCGGTAATGTCGGCGCCGACTGGGTCATGTCGGCGTTCGGGCGCGGCGAGGGACGCGGCCTGGAGGACTGCGATGCCGGCTGCGTGGGTGTTTGCTGTTTCCGGCCCTTCATCGCGGCTTGTGCGAGGCTCTCTGGCGGCGTGAGCCCGGAGTACACCTCGACTGAGCTAAAATGCAGCGGCAGGAAGACCGTCTGCGCCACATCCGAGACGGCGTTCTTCCCCTTCCCCTTGCCCTTGCTCTTCTTAATGCTCAGCGCCGAGGCCTTGGAGGGGAGCGAGGCCACTTCGTCCGGAATGGGCGTCGTGGTGCCAGATGGCTTACCCCAGCTTACCCCAAGTTTGAGTTCGAGGGCGTAGGACCGCTTCAGGTTGCACGTCACGAAGCTGGGCATGACGGTGTTGGGAAGGGGTTTGTTATCCCATAAGACTCTGTTGATCTCCGTCTCTGTGCCTACTGCATCGCGGGGACCTCGTTGTAAGGGGATGGCGAGGCCGGTGCGTGAGACGACGACCCATCGCGTCTCTTCGCTGTTGACGAGGTCCTGGCACCGGACAACGGTCGAGCCGACCAGATCGATTTGGATGGAAACCAGGTAGCATTCTGCGCGACTGTCGACAAGCTTCTTGGCGATGAGTCGGAGGGGGACGGGCTTGTTACAGGTGAGAATGGAGGGGTAAGGGATGCGGGCGGAGATTTCTATGGAGGGTGGCTGGTCGGTGGAGGATGCGGCATTGCCATTGATGGCGAGGGAGGCCGAGCTCGCTTTGCGTCCGAACATGGAGCTTCTCCGCGGATTGGAGGGTAGTGATAACGGTCCTCCAGACGGGCCCCCCAGGCCCGGGCTCCTGGGCTGGAAGGTAAAGGGTCGTCTTGCGTAAGCCTCCTGGTTGGTTGCTGGGGGTCGAGGTGGCTCGATGGGAAGGAACTTGAAGCCTAGCTGATTCCTGAAGTTCTCCTTGAATAGGCTCGGCCGCTGTATGGTCACTTTGATATAATATCTGATCTCCGCCTGCCTCGGGAAGCCGGTGAAGCTCGGAGGCAGCGTCTTGGTGACGTGCGTGTAGAACAGTTGCTTGCTCCCGTCCATCAGCCTGATGCCTCCCATGCCAAACAGACTTGGGCCGGCGAAACCTCCTGCGCCTGCGAGGCCACCTATCTTAGCCATGGCATTCGGATCGCTGCAGGCGTTGTTGAAGGGGACCCTGAAGTTGAATCTCCACTCATGCTGGCCGGGCTGGAAGAGAACGGGAACAGAATATGCTGGTAGGCTCTCATCGGGGAAGACCTGCTGGACCTTGTAGAGGACCTTGTGGTTCTCGTGGACGGTCTGAGAGTTCTCGGTGGCGGAGGGGCGCCGACGGACAGTGGATTGTGGATGGATAGCTTGGATAGCATCGGGAGAACCCAAGGCGGTTTTTGACTCGCCCTCGAGCTTGACGATGACAGCACCAATGGATTCTGGACGGCTGATTCCCAGGATGACCTTTCCTGCTATTACGTCGAGGTTGGTGTAGAACTCGGGTGGATTATTCAGAGCTATGCGGACCGACATTTTGTGGGGCCTGGTCCAGGTAGTGATTCCCTAGAAAGATATGAGAAGGAATCGTTGGTCGGTCACAGGTGGGTGACAGGAGGCCAAGTCCAAGGTTGATGTTCAGTTGTGCTTCACAGACGCGGAGCATTCATGGTTGGCGGTGCACATAGGTGGTCAACTCATCGGCGCACAATTCCGACGTGAAAGAATGCAGGCGACGGTCCTGACAAACACACCCACGTGAAGAGAGGGCAGATGGACCAAAGCCCAGGAGGCTCTAAGAACTTGGCCGACTTGGCGGGAGAACAGGATTGGAGGGCCGAGCGCTTGAAGATCGGGAGTGCCTTCTGACCAAGGCGCAGAGGACGACGCGACGCAAGCAAAGGGCTGAGCCTCACTGGGCCGTCTGAACGGGCCGGGGGCCGTGAGTCGGAAGCTTGGATTCGTCTACTGCGCCTGAGAGGCGTCGTCAACGTTGTCAGAGCCCTTCAGATCGAGTGCGAGGTCGAGGTGCGAGGTCGAGGTGCGAGGTGCGAGGTGCAAGGTGTGAGACGCTTTGCCTTGGTATAAGTGACGGCCTCGATGGCGTGCTGATCCCGGGAGGCTGGTCAAGGCTGGTGTCTTGGTTATGCGCCACAGCGGTCTTGATTCAGCACCAGACGGCGAGACAGTAACGTCTTGAAAGGGGATGACAGAGGATGACAGAGGATGACACGAACTTTGAAAGCAAATCTGTGTTGATCCTTCCCTTCCCTTCCCTTCCCTTCCCTGAAAGAGAACCGGTACGTCACTCCTCGGGCCGCCGTTTTGGGGCGGCCCGTATCCGCACGTCGGATGTCGGCGACTGGACCGATGAGGATGGTGAGTGTTCGTGGACCAGCACCCCACCTTAGGTACCTGTAGGTTAGGGGCTAGGTACATACTTACCTAAGGTACACAGTACCTTACCTAGCCATGGTACCGCCGAATCCCCGTTATCGATAAGCCATAATTTTTGGGAAGGCGACCTCAACCCTCCCCCCTCCACNNCCCCCTCCCCCCTCCAAAGCGACAAGCTATGTACAAAACAACAAAACAAAAACACTCAATCGCCATTCGCACCATTTTTCTGGAACGCCGCACGCAATGATGGTAATACCTGTGATTTAATCTGCGCCCATATGTCGCTGAGCCGTCCGTCCTTCTGGTTTCTTGGAGAGATGAGATTACTTCCCGTGGCCGTTCTCAGTCTCGCACGATGAGAAACTCTGTGAAATACCTCCGCATCATCGATCGTCGTGGGAGTTTGTGTCGTCGATGGTCGTGTTGCTTCCAGTGTTTAATTGCTCCGAGGTTTTGGTCCACCGATGATTTAGGCGGGTCAGGCTCATCTCGTCGAGCATGCTCCTGTGATTTTCGTCGAGGATCGGGTCCCATCATTCAGAATATCGTCCTCGTAACCCATAGCACAAGTGCCGTCGAACAGTCCACAGACCGACCGATCCTTCTGGGTATCCGCAGCACCCTATGCAAGCCACTCCTGGTCCCTTCTTCTTGCAGCGGCTCTCATGACCAATCCGTCCTCCTCCTCCTCATCACTGTCCTCCTCCTCACCAATCTGTCCCCGGCCAGGCGAGCCCGCAAGCTCGAACTCCTCCTCGCCAAGCCCATCCTCAATACCTCTCTCCACACCATCCTCCAGCATCCACGTACGCCGATTCGCAAGCTCCTCTACAGGGAACACCTCCCGCGCATACTCCTCCAGCAGTCGGGGTCCCTCCCACAACTGCTCCGCCACGTGAGGGCAGCTCTCTTCGAGCGCGGGGTCGCCAAAGTACGGCGGCTGCTTCGCAGGGTCGTCGCCGCCGAGCATGAAGAGCTTCTCGAGCGCCTCGAGCTGTATCCGGTAGCCGTCGGGGATCTTGACCTTGAGCTCGATCTCGCCGCGGACGTACTTGACCTTGCGGCCGACGCCCTTGGCGAACTGCTCACAGGCCTCGCGCGGGGTCAGGACCTCCCAAGCGAGGGCGACGCGCTTGCCGCCCCATTTCTCGATGCCGTCTTTGAAGACCTGAAGGATGGCAGGACCGACGTCATGCTCTGCGTCAAGCCAAGGGAGTTTGGCATCCGGGTGGAAGGGGGCTTGCCATACGAAGGACCCGTCGTCCTGCAGCTCCATGCAGAAGAGCGGATACAGCAGGCTCGTAAAATTATTGTTGTAGATGCCGGTATAGACGAATGTCGCTGGCAGTCCGATCTTCTTCACGTACTCCTCCACCTTGTGCTTCGACGCCCAGAGTGGTAAGCTCGGCCAGCTCTCATCGTAGGCATGGTGGTCCGGCATGGACGAGTAGATGTAGTGCTGGACACCAGCTTTCTTGGCGGCGTCTGCCAACGCCTCGCCGATTTTGACCTCATCGCCGTAGAAGGTCGTGTTGATGAAGGCAAGCTGGGCGCCCTCGAACAGCTTCGAAATCAGCGCATGGTTGATTCCTATGCCGGGAATTGATCCGTCCTGCGTCAAATCTGCGTGCTCGGATTTGGGGCCTTGTCTGGTGTAGAGCTCTTCCTCAAACAGAGTGACGTTGGTGTTCATGGCGACCTCCTGGGCCTGGAGACCCTCCACGTTGCGCATCTGGGCGCGCACATGGTAGCCAACAGCTGTGGCATTTCGGATCACGGAGCAGGCCTGACGACCGCCCGCGTTGATGACGGCGATGGTCTTATTTGGAGAGGGCATGGAGCGCTTTGCGGGTCGATGAAACGTCAGGGAACTGTTGCGCGAGTTAAGGAAAGAACCAGCTTCGGAGTACGAGGACCTCGAGTGCTTGTGCTTCCGCTCTTCGGTCGGCTTGGTCCTGATGGGGATGCTCTGGGCTTGGGCGGTGCTGTGCTGCGTAGGCCGCACCGGCAGCTCTGCATGAGGCATCTCGGATTTTGCAGGACAAATGGCCATTCCTGAAAGCCGCCACGCCAACACCCGTCACAACCGACCAGACGTAGATTCCCGCCGAGCCGAGTGATCCGCAGGGAATCAAAATATCTGACTCAACTTGGTGTTGTTGTTATGGAGGTGCGCGAGACCAATGAGGAAGCTTGGTCGAGGCGTCTTCGTAGTCCCTTTGGAAATTCTGGCGATAAATTCGGCTGACGTCTAGAAGCAGGGTGAGGAAGCCAGCAGGAGAGAAACGACCTCGAAAGTAGGGCGGGCAGGAACAAGGTGGTGGTAATATATCGTCAGGTCAACCCCAGTGGTGGATGAGGAGCACAGATCTGCACCGGGGAGAAAGAACAAGATAATGAGGTATCCCCGTCTGCAGCCGGAACTTAATTAGTGTACCCCGGAGAGTGTCCCTCCAGCTTCCCGCTGTCACTCTGGATCGGTCTGGTCCTTCTGGGGTTCGTGTTGGTGCCACCCTGACCTGGTCTGTTGCAGTTGTGCCACCAGGGCAACTAAGGTGCCCAGTCCTCTGCTTCAGATTGCGTTAGCTGGATTGGGCTGACTGGGGGTTGAGATTGCGGGGGAGAAGAAAGAGTGCACGAAAGGACGAGGAGCAGCCGATATGGTAGTGGTGGTGTGTATAGTACAGTACGGAGGAGGCACTGGTCCTCCACCGACGACCAATCAGCCGCCTTCGGCACGGGTGAAGTACAACTTTGACATATGTTGAGGTACTATGTACAAGCAACAAGACGAAAGGGGTAATCAGATCAGAAGGGAAAATTTCTGCTTCTCGTGCAACATAGCAAGGCCGTGTCTTCCACGGGAACCACCCAGGGCGAGATAAGAGATGCAGGATGATGTAGGACCTGTGACGAAGCACGCAGCGCAGCGCAGCGCAGCAGGGAAGGCAAAGCAGAGAGGTCGTGGGCCAGGAAGGGTAAGCGGTCACGAACTCACATATCAAACAGAAGTTAGAGTTTCTGGGACAGTCGGTAGCCGTGGAGCCGTATAGCCGGGATGTCAGATCATCAAGGAGATGGTGCAGCTCTCCCCCTCCAGATCGGCAAGGGGTTCAAAGATGCAATAGGAAGTACGGTGCAGCCGGTGAATGTCGGCGGTGGTTGGCGGTGGTCGGCGGTGGTCGACAGCCAGATAATGAATGACCCGCCGGTCGAACGGGTAGGGACGGCAAGATATACACGTCAAGTCAATGCACGAGGTTCCTTTTAAGTGACCAGTTCCACAGTCGTTGAACCACTCATGACATTGCTGGATTTCCCCGTGGTGGATATGGGGTAAGGAGGTGGTGACCAGTATAGTCCCACCCGGCGTCTGGGCCTGTGAGGCGGCCCAATCGGGACTATGCAGAGAGGGTCGTGGGCTGAGGTGGTGGGAACCAGGAGGGCCTCGGCAGCGTGCTATCAGGATGAATCAGGATGAGGCGACTACTGTGGTAGGACCCTCTGACGGACGTCTGTGATGCTGGGTCTTGGGTCTTGCTAGGGCGGAGGTGGTCCGGTTGGGGACCGGTGAAGGGTCACAAGGCGGCGTGCAGGTTGCAGGTTGCAGGCGGAGGACTTGGAGTAGTATTTTGGCTGGAGTGGAAGTTGGTGCTGCTGGGTGCTGGTGGGTGCTGGGTGCTGGGTGCCGGGTGCTTGTATTTGGTAGTAGCGCAGGAGGAGGATTATCACCGGAAAGGACTCGGCCGACTCTAGACCTGTCGGAGGAACCCAAACAAGATAAGGCACTAGATGGCTGTTGGCCAAGAGGAAGGATGCGACACCCTTGGTGGTGACCACAATATCTGCTGGACGGCTTGAGGCCGTCTTTGTCGGACGTGGATGTCTCAGGGTTCCAGTCCAATGGGCCCAGAACAGAGGGGGTTTGAGGAGACAAGACGCGAGGCGAGGGGAGTGCACGCAAGACAAAGAACAGAAGCAAGAAAAAAGTCTTCCCGTGGCAGAGACAGTTCTCAGAGAAGGGGGCCCGCAAGGTCCGCAAGGTCCGCCAAAAACGTGGAGCCGAGACGGAAAGTGGTGCACATGTGCGCTCGCTGGGTATGCAGACCGGCGGTCCGCAGTGCGGAGGATAAGAGGATAAGCTACTAGCTACCTATGGTGGATACCGGGCCGTGTAAGTCCAGCAAGGCCAGGCCACACATCGATGGCTGAGGTCGACATCTGCCTACGACGGGAGCAGGGCTTTGGTCGGCACGCAGGTTGTGACAGAGACCATGTGGCCGTGCACCAACAATGTGGTGGTGGTCTGACCGGTATCTCGAGAGATAAGGTAGATAGATTACACAAGACGCAGGGGAAGATAAGACGCGAATAAGAAAAAGGGGAACAGGAGCACAGCGTCTGTTGTTGTGCGTGCGTGCGTGCGTGCGTGCGTGTTGGGCAAAAAAGTCGGAGAGATGGTGGTGTAGTCACTTTTCAGTCAGCCTCACCTGCATCGTATCGATCAAATTCCGAGCCAGAGCCAGCGAAGTCGGTGGTCGATACGTAACTAGGTCGGCATAGCGAGGTTATTAGGTAAAAGAATCCAGCTGTTTGGCCGACCGCTTGGTCCCCGTTGGATCGGATGCCATGCGAAACTCAAATTTTTCTCTGCAAGCAAGCACTGGCACTTGGAGAAGTCGCAATGGCTTGTCGTCAGGCGTCGTCAGGCCTGTCCTCAGGCCTGTCGTCCAATTTGTCTCCGAGGAGCATTCATGAATCGGAAACCGGGCGTGACTGTGAGATTCACTGTGAGTCGCTGTGTTGGCGTCATGGTCTTACTTGGTACAAGCTGCTCGGCAGGCCTTGCCTAATAGTATTCTCTTTCCTTTTCGGGCCGCCAAGGTGAGGAGCACGCAGTTCTGATTTGCTGCTCAACTGGCCTGGAGCATGACCCCCTGCAGACACCTACCTACTGTGGCAGTGTGGCAGTGCGGCAGTGTGGTTACCTACCACAGTACCTACTAGGTACCTAGGCAAGCACCTTACCCAGGTGGGAACCCACGGTGCCTACTTAGTAACTGCGTACCAACCACCTGCCGTTCAACTTCTCGGACAGTGCTTCCCACCATCAGTCCAGTTCCCGACATGGAGATGGAGGGGGAGTCCCTCATGGACCGACCGACTCGAACGCGCACTCACTCCAACCAGCAACATCTCACAACCGCATATCATGTCGTCCATTGGAACCTCGCAACGCCATGCGATCGATAATGTGCCATGAGCGAGCGAGTCAGTCCTGCGTTACACCAGATAAGAACTCGCGGTCGCGGTCGCGGTCGCTCTTGATACTTGGATATGTAGGTCCAGATGGAAGGACCGGGCCGCATCCATCGGTGCCATGTTCCTGTCTGAAAGAAGCAGTTTGATCATTTTTACATGGACTATCTGCCTCTCCCTGGGTCAACCCTACGGGAAACTGTGGAGATCCTTGTCTGCGGACCGTGAAGGCCATCTCACTCCCGAGTCCGTCACCAGCACGTCATTGTGCGTGGGCCTCTAGAGACAAAAGACGACACACGACGACACACGACGACGCCACTAGACTGCCAGACTACCAGACTACCAGACTACCAGGCTGCAGCAGCAAGACAGCACACCAGCGCCCCAGTGCAAATCCGACCTAGAACCCTCGACTAGAACGGCGTGCAACCGACACGTCCCAGGCTCTCGGGTACGCTCTGCGTCTAGTGGCGGTACTAGCACACCGGCACACCACTAGACTAAGCTATATGTCAGGCCATTCTGTCACCGAAACTCGTCGACCAAACGTCTCGACAATCATCGCTTGTTGGTGTGCCAGAGCCCAGAGCTGGCCCCTACCATGACTTGATACCCAAGATACCTAATACCCGGCCCCCTATTCTCTTACGTACAAGCTCTTCTTAACTGACACCGTTATGGCACTTTCCTACCAGGCACTGGATTTCATGCTGTCATGGGAAAGCCCTTGGCGCACTCCCAGTCAGCGATATGCCGCCTGCACAACAGGTGTCTCCGCGGAGCTTTGGATTTAGCTGCTCAGATGACCATAGTAACCTCCACTAAGACCTTGATGGGCCACTACGGATGCTGCATCAACGGCCCGGCCTTGGAACAGACACGGACGGCTACCATGGCGTGCAAAGTCCCCTATACAACGGCTGCTATTACACAACTCCTGCCATCGAGAAGACGGGGAACCACAGGAGCATTCCCCTTTGCCAGGGAACCTTAACGCTGCCCTGGTGTCTCACTGCCTCCAATCGCTGCCCGTCACCGCCCTTACGCGGCAATTCCAAAGCTACCAAGCTGGCCGTTCGCATACAGAGCCCGGCATATTTCTCCGACTCGGCCTTCGCATCATGGCTTGCGCCAAAGCGTTACCTGAAATCCGGGGTGCAGTCGCCAGCGAGGCGGTCTGCAAGTCTCGTTTGCACAGAACTTAATGACATCTAGCGCTTTGGCCAACCATTACCACTTCGGGCAGTTCCATTCCGGATTCTGGTTGCACTTCGGAACCTCCAGACTCGGCACTCCACAGAAGTGATGACGGTGTATGTGAACGTGGCTGCTTCCTGTTCGTTCGACAAACCACAATTCTTCACCATGATCCCTTTGACGCCAAGCCAATTGACAAGCACTCAGGCTGTCAGGGCACTCCTATTCATTTATCTTGGCCGGGGGGTTGGTGACACGACCGATACTGGGTTTAGCCTACTCGTAGGATCGAAGAGTACCAGACCACCCATCCTTCCAATGATCGTTCCATTGCTAGTCACCCCTACATCTGCGAGCCACCTCTACACCCTGGGATGGAAAGATGAGTCCATGAAGTCGGCGTCTGCAAAGCTGACCTGATCGAACGAGAGGTCGGGCCCGAGCCATTGTTCTGTGCCGGATGGGTCGAGATTGGCATTGGCCCGGATGGCAGTCTCCAGCGAGGTCTGCCCGGTCCGTTACTGTTAGCGAGTGCTCTTGGTCATGGGTATCGAATGCTGGTTTTCCCATGCTTGATAAGCACGGTGAGGCTAGTGTGAGTTTGGTGGCTTACCCAGTCAACAGCGTCTATTTCCTCGGGCAGCCATGCAGAGTCTATGCCAGGGTTTGCTATCATTGGGGCCTTCATGAAGCCATCCCGAGAGAATGGAACCTGGGACTCCGGAGAGATTGTGACGGTGCTGGGAAGTGACCATGACACCTCTGGGACGTTGATCAGTTCCAGTTCCAAGTGGGACAGGAAATAAGTTGCTGGTCTGGAGCGATGCATGCGAAGACGCCTTGAAGGGTGACTGACCGTTCGTGCCCAAATTGGCCACCGCCAGTCCCATTCTGTCCATGGGCGCGCTTCCACGACTTCTCATGATCTTGCGAAACATCACCTCCAATACCTCCGGCGCCTTCTTGACCTCCGGGTTCCCCGCAGCCACTTCCCTCCATATCCTATGTGATCTCTTCAGAGATTCCATTAGTTGCTGCTTGTTGGGCAGCGGCGCGTCCTTCTTGGCATAGTCAAAGTCCCCACCGGGTTCATCATACCGCTCGCTCTGCACAACCAGGTACACAATCATCGCAGCGAGCAGGAAGTCATGCATTGCCAGGCTTGAGACGAACCAACCATTCTGGCTCAACATCCCCCCCGGCTTGGTAGCTTCGAACACGCTGTTCTGGTAGTCCAACAGTGCAAGCGCGCCCGACAGGCAGGTTCGTCGCGAGTAGTCATGTTCCGGCTTTGGATCCTTCTCTACCAGGAAATGCCTGTGCAGGACGCATCTAGCCTTCTGGTAGAGTGCCCCAATACCAAACCGCTGAATTACCTGGAACGGCGGGTCCGTGACGCACGTATCCAGCGGACGAACCTTCATGAAACTCGGAATATCCGCCCACCTCTCCTCCAGCAGCGCATCGACGGCCATCACCTCGCCATAACTGGGCACGGTCAACGCATGCGCCATCCTCGCCACCTCGCCAAACACCCGACAAATGGACGCCTTGAAAATCGGATATGTCATATGCGTATAATCCGACACGGTCCTCTCGGGCGGCATCACCTCCGTGTCCTCGTCAAAGTCCTCATCCAGCAGATTCCGCGGCGGTGCTGTGTCACTCTCGATGCCGTGGATCATGCTCGGCAGACCCAGATGGAAACTCACCATCAAGTCGATCTGGATCGCCAAGTTCCAGATACGCCGCCTCATCTCGCCGTCGTACGCGCTGATCTGCGCGCCCGGGATCTTGGAGGGCTCTCGGTGCAGGCCCATCTTGAGCATGATGCGGATGCACACGCCGACTAGCAGGTAGCAGCTCATGTGCGAGGTGCGGTTGAGGAGGAACTCGGACTCGACGTACAGAAGAAAAGGCGCGCAGGTGGAGGTTGCGGGCGAGGAGTAGCCCCGTCGTCCGCCGCTGCGGTTGGACGTTGTCAGGGCCTGGCCCGCTGCTGCGCGGTATTGGCGGAAGCGTTGGGTGGGTGTGAGTGGCGTGGCATCGTTGGCCAGCTCGTGGGGTGCTGAGAAGGAGGAGAAGAAGATGCCGAGGGAGAAGACCATGAAGAGGAGGGCAAGCCAGTCCATGTCGACTGCGGCGGGGGTGGGGGGCTGGTGTTGTTGATTTGTTTGATTGGACCACCCGAAACTGTACGAGAGAGGTCAATTGGGTTGCTCGAGCGAGAGATTTGCGTTGGGCCGAAGCGATGGGAGGGATTTGCGTACGGCGAGTGGTTCTTGTCTGTTGTTGCGGGATGTAATCAATTGATCATCCCGGCTTGGAAACGCTGCGCCGGCGATAGGTCTCCCCATCATGGTTACGTAAGCGAGTGCTACGGCAAGTTCCGCCTTTTGACTACATCTCATGCCCAGGTGGTTTTCTGCTGGTTGTTTTGAAGAACTAGCATTTTATCGAGTAGCTTCCTTGTTAATACAAGTTTGCCTTGTCAATCCCTTACATCGTTCCGCCACTTTCTTGCACCGGCGATGTTCTCGCTCCCTTTTCCCATCAGCCAGTCCCCGCGTACAAAGTTATGGCGTCCGTCCAGAGAGGCTCACCCGTGATCGACCGCCGCCGGTACTAGAGCTTTTTTTTTTTTTTTTTTTTTTTTTTCCAAAGGGCCTCTCACAACTTTTCCCCTTCTTTCTCTTTCCATCTCTCACAACCTTCTCCCATCTCTCTGTTCCCGTTCACCTGGACCTGGCAAATCTCCTACTACTTCGCACTGGCCAGAGATGTCATATATCTCTCGCAGCCTACGGAAAAGCGGCTCGCTTGCTTGTCCCCACGGTGGAGAGACACTGGGGTCGAAGCTGGTACTTGTTTTCAGGTGATAGTTGTGTAAATATGCGTATGCTATCTCTAAGTTGTTAAGCAATGCGTGAACCCGGGCATGCGGCTTGCTATGTGCTACACACTTTCTATCGGTACAGCATCCCAAAAGGAGGGTGGCCTAAAAAGGCACACTGGTATATTTATAATTTCAACAGCCCGATATGTATTAGAAAGTTTAAATGCTGGAAATGGTTGATGGAAAGGTCAAGACATGTCTTTTCTTGTTATCATCGGTAACTTGCCTAATCAGTAAGCAAGTAATAGGGTAGGAGGGCAGGATGGTAGAAGGGCGAGACCGGTCCACTCTATATACTCCGGACCGCTCACATGGTATTCCTGATGAGCTGCTCTCTTTGAAAAGAAAATCGAAGAAGAAAAAGGAAAAGAAAAACAAGGGGGACTCTCCCTCGCTTTTCAAGTCCATAGCCTGCCTGTGGCTGGCACTTCGTTAGTAAGATTCAGTGCTTCGGGTGTCACGAGTCTGATCAAAGTCAACAGTGAAGACATGAAAAATGTGAGTAGGATTCCTCAAAACAGGAGAGTAAAACGTACTAGCGTCAAGGAGGGTTGACTTCCTCTGTCCAACTTTCAGTTTGCCTTGATACCCCATGCACCTACTCTATATGGTTAACACCTTTGTAGACGCTTCAATGGCAAGATTGAAGTCTAAACTCGTGGATTTGACACATAAGTGGAGGATCTGCACGTAAGGGCTGCTTACCTGCTAGTCATCGGAGATCGTAAAACAGACATACTTCGTTTCTGCCAAGAATTCCCGTGCCGCATCTTCAGCTTCCTTGATTCTCTTATTTTTTGATATTCGTTCTATCATCTAGCTCGTTTGTGGCTCGTCGAAATGGATCACTGCGGCTTGCCAATGCTTGAAGAGTGGGCCAAAGGTGACCGCATGACGCGCCATGTCTTCCCTGTCCTTCTCCGTCACCTTCCCGTTAATATTTCCTGGATTCCTGCTTTCAGAGTTGGATAAATGTATGCGGATCTGACAATGGTGCCCTGGATGAGCTTGAATAGTCCCCTGTGCTGCAAGTGGAAGAGAAGATTCTCTGTAAAAGTCGACGGCAGTCACGGAGATACCCAAGCTATTCAGCTAGAGATTCAGTGTGCCAGAGTTGAGTGTCAAGTGGAATGTGAATAGATAACGCCATATGATAGCGATAAATATTAGAATAATTCAAGAAGGCTGAAAACATAGCATTGAGGAACACTCAGAGTATCGTCTTCGTGCTACCAACTGCCAAAGCACAACCATTGAGAAAACAGTTGCGCGTTGTCATGAGGCCCAATCCATCATCAGGTCTCAAGACGGCCACGTCTGATGGTAACAGTTACAACAGCTCTGGCGGATGATTCGATGATCAGCAGCTTCGAGCCTGTGACTATTAGGCCACCCCAAAGTTGAGAGAAGTTGGGTGGAAAGGCCTGTAATGAAAGATCGTGTTTATACAATCGCTCAACCCCCCCCCCCCAGGCAAAAGATTTCGGCCGTTGTAAGCCTACTTCTCTCCCATCCACGCTGAGAATTTTCTTTTTTCGGGAAGGTCGACTCAGCTCAGTGAGACGCCCCCAGCGGGACTCGAATTGTCAACCTGGCGTCCCGGATCTAAAGCTCTCCAAATGAGCCAGGCGTCCCTGACTCTTGGTAACAAATTGGGCGGATAGTTTGGTTATGAGAGCACGGTTCACTGCTGGCAGGTGCAGAGCAGAGCGCTGAGCCCCGGCGAAAGAAATGCCCCACTCTGCCTGTTCGCCCAGGAGGAAACTACCTAACTTCCAGTTTCTCCTACCCGCCCTCGGTCTCTCAGTCCTACCGTTTCATTTTCCCCTCTTATTTAGGACCAGTAAACATTCAGCCAGCTTCGCCATGGGTTTGTGACACAAGGAGTGAAAGTCATGAGAATTAATCCAGGCTTTATTGATGCTTCTACCCAGAAATATGTGGTTGAATAACGTGCCCATCTGGTAAGACACCTCCTTCCACTGAGGTTTCCATTAGCCAGGGCAGCAATGTCGGTCGTCCTCGTAACTAGCCATAAGCACCTCCCTCACGCAGGTGCTGTGGGTTTCCGGATATGAGGAGTTTCAGAATCCCTTAAATGATCTCATTCTGTCAAATCTAGCACAGATAGCTATTTAGTCCGTTGAGAAGTAATGGTCGTGCAGCCTTGACGATTTTCTCATCCACAATCCTTTCACTAATTCATCATCTGTGCGCACGCCACTTCGCCATAACCATCACCCATCCGCAGTCAGATATCGGTAATGCATCTTGTTGGGATGACTAGAGCATAGCCATCTTAGGATTCCATGAAGAGTTCGCTGATAACGAACTCCGCGTCTGTCGTGTAGTTGCAAAAGAGATACTGGAAGGGAGAAAACGTCAGCCCAAATTCGAGGCTCTCGTACCTTGTTCACTTGACCGAACCCACCTGCTTGGTCCACTTCTGTGAACAGTGATGTATATTAATTTGAGACACTGGGCCCTCTGATTAAGCAGAATCAGCGACTCATCACTGATTGCAACTGTGACTAGGGGAGACGAAAGGGGGGAAACAACCAGAAAAGAAACAGACCCTAACCCGCTTGCGGCACCCCTGCCAATCCGTGTAAGACCATTGGCCGAGTGGAAGACTCCTGATCGCTTCCGAGTATCCATCTCGTAGAGAATCGGGAGAATACATGTTTGCAGGAGTAAGATCGGACGTCTACGGCAAGATGTTTAATGGAGAACACTCGGAAAGGAAGGAAAAGCATCACCAGGAAGACACGCGGAAGAAAGATAGGTGGCTGCTGGGGAAGAGAGCAAATGGAGGGAGATGCCTCAAACGGGAACCGCCAACTCTTAGAAAGCCGATCGAGTAGACCAAGGAGAGATAATTCAGAAAGGACTTGCACAACTCACACTCTATTTCCTTTTCCGTGAAGTCGCATCGACATTGCAGTGTGAAAATGCGGAAGGGACGACCAGGGTTTGCTGTTGCTGTTGCTGTTGATCTGAATGGCCACTGTTAACTACTTTGTACACTACTCACACGCGGCGTTAGGGTCACCCTACTGCGGGCCCCACCTACATTCGAGTACTTCTAGCCCTGCTTACGATGTAAATACCGCATTCAGAATATTGCAGCTACACATTTATCAATTCTAAATCTGAGCTTATTTGCTTCGCTTTTAGTACCAAAAGTATTAGATTTAACCTTTCTTCGTGCATAATACTTTAGTATTAGTAATACTTCGTAGTATTGGGCTGGCATCCTAGAACGCACCTCGCTTATCTACCTAGATGTACCTGGCCCGAACTTTTCGTACCCACTGGTGTCAATAGCAAGTCGGGTGCTGCATGCGGTGGGGTGAACCTAACGCCGCGTATGAGTAGCTAAGGTTCGGAAGTTCGTAACTCGAGACACGCCCCAAACGCGTCTGTCACCGTCTTTCCCTCTGCCACTACAACTCCATCTTACGACCTTTTGGCCTCTTCAGACCTCTTCAGCCAAGGCGACGGCCCTTTTTGTGGCCCAAAGGATGACAAGGCTATCATTATCATGGGCATTACCAAGTGAGTCTTCCTAGATCGGCTCCTCCAATGCCCCAGAGCCTATGCCACGACCAACATCGTTCTGACCTGATCTGTAGCTTCTGGGAGACGCTCGACGACGAGGGCGAGTGCGTAAACCTCTTTCAAGTCGCGTCCGACCACATCCAGCGTACTGGAAAGCCCTACCGAATCGCCGTCGACACCCCTTACTGGCTTTTCAAAAACCTCGATGAAAATTCGGTCCAGACCATTCGCCAAATCTCTCACCGTGCCTCCAATCCCAACGAAAAGGCCATTCTGTACCGGTTGCTGCGATTCGCTTGCCATGGCATCCAAGTCTGTCTAGTCTTTGACGGTTCTGGTCGACCGGCCAAGAGAGGCAAGGAGCTCACCACAGAATCGCATACTCTGATCGGCCAGAGGCTACTCCTCTTGAAAGAGGCGGCGCAGAAATTGGGGGTTGAGTGTTGGGATGCTCCTGCTGAAGCTGAGGCCGAGTGCGCGAACTTGCTGGTATGAGCATTTTCTGCTGAGTGTCTTCAACCTCTTCTGGACAAGTCAAATCACCGACACACCTTCCTCGACATATTTGAAACTGTTTTCTGACCAAAAGCTGGCCAGCGTTTGGGCCTCGTCAACGCCGTCTGGTCCGAAGATAGTGACGTTTTCCTATTTCGCGGTGAGACGCTCCTTCGCTTCCACTACGACAAGCCCGGCCACAAGGACAACATCATGGCTCGGATGTACCACATGACTGCGATCACGAAGAAGTTCAAACTTCTGGACTGGAGGGGCGTGGTTCTATTCGCCATTCTCGTTGGTGGGGACTACGCTGTGAAGGGGCTCCCTGGCTGTGGACCGAAGATAGCTTTGAAGGCTATCAGCAAGGGCCTAGGCGCAGTGTTGGTCGAGACTTTCAAGAGGAATAGCTTGCCGGCGTGGCGCGAGAAGTTCCAAAGATTTCTCCATGAGGAACGTTCGAACATATCTCTACCTGCGGACTTCCCCAGCACCCAGGTCCTCCGGAACTACATCGAGCCACAAGTGTCTGGCGAAGAAAGGCTGAGATCCAGTATCCACTGGGAACTCTCCATCGACCACCCGAGCCTCAGGATACTCATCACCAATCGCTTCAACTTCAGCGTCCAGGAGTACATCCGATGGATCGTGCGCATGCTTGTGTCGAGGAGACTGTTGGCCGGGGCCGGATCCGACGTTGACGAGTTGGAGCTTGAGTTTACAAGGGGCGTCTCGACGAAGGAATCTGGAAACATCGACATGTCCAGGATTTCTTTGCGCATCGGCTCGATTGTTCCTGACAGAAATCTCCTCGAGACCTGGCCGGTGAAGGATACTATCGACCTTGCCAGGATTCGACCCTACGTACACGAAGAGCGGATCGAGTGCGATGTTCCTGACAGTATTATCGGACTGGCCGTCCCAAGCCTGTTGGGGGACAAGAAGACACGTGCACCGCCAGAAACAACGAGAACCCGGGAACAAGGCGAGAAGCGCAAGCCTGGTCGACCCCGAAAGGAAGAAGCTCGAACGAAAACCTCGGGTGACAACCAGGAGTCTGGCCAGTCCAGCCTGAAGAGAAAGCGAGGAAGGCCCCGGAAAGACGAGGTAGAGAGGTCAGACACGTCGATCGAGATTCGTCCTCGACAAAACGCTGCGAGTGGTATCAGTCGAGCTGATGAGGATTCTGGCGCCTCAAGCGCGCATGGTGTCAATGGAGGATATGTTGAAGAGTCCTCCGATGTTGAATTCCCGGATTTGGCGGACCTGAGGCAAAACAACCCTCCCAAGATTGTAAGAAAGGCCGCGGCGCATTGCTCCAGAGACGACATGTCCTGGTTGATGGACAACGCAGCAGAACACAGCTCGATGCATACTGGGGCGTCGTGCGGTGTCCAGAACGGTTGGAGTATTCCATGTCAGAGAGACTCTCTGTCGGAACTCTCGCCGAACCAGGTTCCAAGGACTTTGTCCTGCTCGTCTGGGAACAAGCGACAAAATACAGCTGCAGGACAGACGTGTGGCCAAGCCATCGACCTCACTGACGACTAATGCTGCGATGAATGTTTGGAACCGCTTGACGCCCTTCTGACGTGGCTGGCCATGGTTTTTATTCGTTGGACGCTTCAATTTTTCTGCTGGAAATACGTCGTTCCGGGCCTCACTGTTTCGTTGGCTGCTTAAGTGCGGCGTCGCGCTAGGCCCGCCGCGAGGAGGCACTACTGGTCGATGACTCACTGCCCGAGATGTCCAAACCGATGTCCCCTTTATAAGTTTCACCCGAAAACGATCACCAGCGAAGTAGCTGCACATAATTTGCCAGTTATGACGATAGACTCAAATCTATTTACTTGTCCTCGGACGCTTCGCTTTTGCAGGTCTTGCATTCGAGCGTTTCATTTTCCGCTGATTTTTTAGGTTGTCTCCTATCTTCCATTTTACCGTTTTACGCCTTTTTTTTTTTTCCTTTTTGTTTTTCTAATGTGTTTGGTTTAGCTGTGTTTTGCATCCTCAGTAGAAAAAATGCTCTTGGCTATACTGAAATTGGAAGACAAGCACCAAGGTCTGTCCAAGTGCTGGACCTACTGGAATTACTCACAATTGCATTTCGGCTGAAGTGTCACCTCCGTGTTCATGTTCATACTTCTCGTCTGCAGTATTTATTTACGCGGCTGGAAGACCAGCCTGGTCTCATACAGATCCGAACCTGGTAACCATTGGGAATCGATCTCGTCGACTCTTTCTGCATCGGTCATCTGACTGTCTCCAGTGTACACCCTGGCTAACCCCTTCAGATCCTTCAGCATCATGTTCTCTTCACTGCCGTTTCCCGCACTCAAGCTCGCATAGTGCATCTGCACCGACGCGACGCCCTTCCGCTTGGCACTTCTCGGCCCATAGCCACTATGACCGGTGGCCAACTTGGCTCCGCGCGTCTGCGTGGTCATGTTGTTTCTGACGTGCGAGAAGAGGGTGCGCAGCAGTGGTATCGACGCCGCAATGATGGTGATGGACGGCTCGGCGATGGACCAGATGTGCAGCGAGGCGGAGGTATAGCTGATGTCACCCTGCGAGAGGGTGGGGAAGATGGAGGCTTTGACGATGCTGGTGACGCCGGCGATGCCGCCCATGCTCATGGCGATGCCGATACCGAGTTTCTCGCGCATGGTGCGCATGGTTAACTGGGACACGACGAACCAGGCCATGCCTATGAGAGCAAAGTCCATTGCGGCCGAGTATGCTAATCATCAAGAGTCAACAGGTACGTCTTGGAAGCCAGAGAGAGTCTCGGCCGTGGGTGGGTGGGTGGCCTCCTACCTGTTGCGAAGATGCCATAGTCTTTCAGAGCCATCTCCAGTGCGGCCA